>JAGKTI010015780.1:0-13271 GCA_018397915.1 Birgus latro
CTGCACCCCAAACACATTACACCCATGCCCCCCACTTCACTCCACCCATCCCAGCCAGCAGACGCGTGTGACTCGACATATTCATTAGCATAACCTGATTGGATCAACTGGATCTGAAGGGACGTGAAAATCTAAACTGTCCCAACTCGGAGACCACAGCATCGACAGGCCTGATCTTTTCAACACGTCTACAAAGAGTCGATGTACTGTGCACTGACCGAAACTGTACGGATGGACCTGAAGTGAACTGTAAGAATTTCAAGGATCAAACGTGACTAAAACAAAGAAGGCCTGACCTGATCGGCTGTGACTGTGGCAAGAATAGAGGGAATAGCCAACATTTTCTCACAACCAAAAAAAATATTCCAAACCGACTGGAATATGTAGAGTCTCTCTCTCTCTCTCTCTCTCTCTCTCACACACACACACACACACACACACCACACACACACACACACACACATGCATGTACTCCTCATCGGTCTCACACAACATGGATCCCCAGTCGCTTGTGCCGTTAAGACTTCAATATCTTTTCACTAATGTCAAGTTTCCCTTCGACGTCGCGGCAACAAAAACTCAGTAAGTACAAACGTTACCACTCCAGTGTCCTGGTACTCGCTTCTTCACACTGCTGCTTTTTGTGGGAGTTGGGGTGAACATTAAGGTAAGAACAGCAGTGGTGGTGGTGTGAAATTATTACTATTATTATTACTATCACCATCACCAGTACCATAACGGTTATCATCATCTAGAAACAAGCCTAAGTAACCCTCCAATGATGACAATATTCTTAATTATTTTATCGCTGATATCTGCAAACGCTTATATTCAGTTAAGGAGTTGGTTCACATTATAAGGGTTAAAACACCCACCACTAACAGCGTGACGACGACACAAACCATACACTGTTGCTGCCTCCACACAATGTTATTCAAGTTAGGAGATCCACCAGACAGTGAAAGGGTTAATGATGGCTGTACCCAACCGCTCCACCTCGAAAAGGGGCTCCTAAGCTGCACAGAATCGTCTTAGATGCCAAGAACATCATGAAAGACACGTCACCTTACTCAAGCCTTTTAACTGATACTTAAACAGCAGGAAAACTACATGGAAAACCAACGCTGACATCAGCACAGAGGATATAATATGGATTAATAATAATCAATGATACGGGCATTAATGATCTACGTGTTACATCACAAAAAGAAGTTCTAACCACAACACAGGCCACGTTAACATGTCCGGAACGGAATCAAAATCAATCACGCCATGTTATTATCGTCTGTACATTTCAGCAAGTGAGTATAAACCACCAACTTATAAACTGACTACAGTATTCATCGTTTTACTATCCAGTCACTACTGATATTCCTGAAATACAGCTGATACTGAGAGAGGAAATGACTAAAAGGAGGGTGGAATGGTCCTCATGAGGATTGAGAAATGGGTACAGAGGGGAGAGAAAGGAGTGATGAGTGTAGAGACGGCGGAGTTTAAAAGGCGGTGAGGGGAAAGGAAGGGGTATTGAGGAGAAAGAGAGAAAATTAGAAGGGTAGAATGATGATGGTAGAGAAGGGGAAGGAAGAATGACACTGAGAGGAGACGAGGGGAAGCACCAGAAGACAAAGAGGGTAATTGCAAGTTCTGATTGGCAAAAAGTCATACACATTTGGCCTCAATTTCCTGGTGCATATCAAGGCTGACCCGGGGGACACAGGCAGACAGGGAACCGAGCGCCACGATTAGGTTATGTCGTTCTGGTGAGCTAATGGCCATCGGAAGCCAACGTTATAAACTTTCCTGACCTTAAGTCGTACAGAGGATTGCTTGTTTATTCACTTATCTTCGCTCATCGTTTTCGTGTTCGTTTTTGAAGGCTCCAACATGCTTGCATGCGTCGGCCTTGGTTACCTAATGGCGGCTCTCCATGCTGCTCGATCTTTGGCAGCCTCCCTGTTCAGTCCCTTAAGCCTTAAGTCACACTTAATGACCTCGTCCCATGTCTTTCTCGGTCTACCCCTCCCCCAATATTAATACTTCTCACCCTCTGTACCCAATTATCATCTCCCATCCTCTCCACATGTCCAAACCACCTCAGCCTACCTCTCCTCATCACAACACCAATACACTCCAGTCCCATCCTACCTCTCAACTCTTCCATCATAAACCCAGCCCCCCCAGGCCTTGCACGCAGGGACGCACTGCACATCCACCTAATCATTGTCATTTCTGTACGTTTAAACCTGCGAATATCCTCTTCCTTTACTGCCCAGGTCTCACTACCTTACAGCATCACACTCCTAACACATGCTGCATACAAAGACCCCTTAGCACTAAGGAGAGTCTTCTCAATGTCAGGAGAGGCAACAGCTCCCTGAACTTCTTCCAACCACTTCTCACCCTAGCAACCGAGCTAACTCCAGCCTCACCTCCGGCACATAATATGTCTCCCAAATAACAAAACTCCTCCACACACTCAAGAGACTCACCAGCAAGTTCAATCCTTTCACGCCTAACAATCTCCACCTGCTCTCCCCGACACGCCGCACACATAAAATCAGCATTATCTCGCAGTCTACCTCTAATACCACTACATCTCTTATGCACCCATTTATCACAAACACTACACAAGATGGAATTACTTCCCACACCCTTGTGGCAAACTGCACATAACCACTCTCCCTCTCCTCTGATTGTACCGCCACCAACCCTAGATATCATCACTTTTGTTTTATCTGCATTTACCCTTAAGCCCTTATAAACTCTTCATAATCAAAGGATGAGTGAATATTTATGTAAAAAAATACGATAACCAAACAATCCATGATAACAAATATGTGTAAGGGCAATCTGTGTATGCTGTAAAGTGGTTGGGATCCTTTTTAAACACTAACTCAGTTGAGACGCTGTCGTTCATGTCGCTGATCCTGACACGTTCCTGATGAGCCGCCAACGCTTATTCGGATCTCACTCCCCATCACAGGTCAAGGTCCACAGATTTTTCTCCTCTGAGCAGTTCTTTTCCTACGAGGGCGTAGCGGGTTTATAATGTTTTTAAATCCATGCATACTAACACCTGTCCTTCGTAAATTACCTTAACATATTTTCCGTGTTGGCATACGGTGGTACGATAGCTAGCCTACTGTCTTCCAAACTACCAACACATCATGAGCCAGTCCTTCACAAGCAGAGCAACAAACACATAGGCTATTCCATCAGTGCCCGCTGTCCAGCCACTCCACTCACCATATCGCAAAATATAGAAAAAGATATGGTATGGGTGACAGGGCAGAAAGCAGGCAGTATGGCTGTGTGGTGTTGTGGAGTGGATGACGACGCAAACACAATGAGGTGGTACGGACATGTGGACACAATTATGGAACATAAAGTAACAGAGGACAATGTCAAAGAGTGTGTTTTTGAGAGTGAGGTCCTGCTAGAAAAGAGTGACGAGAAGAGTGTTTGGGAGTTAGGTTTTCATGGGTAGTACAGAGAGGACAAGTGTAGGAGTCAAGAATTACAGTGTGACAAGGACAGTACCGAAAGTCAGGCAGTGCTGGGTAACACAGTAAAAACACAGTGTCTGGGAGTCTGACAATGATGGATATCACAGTGACAACACAATGTTTAGGAGTCAGGCAATGCTGCATAACAGTGACAGCACAGTGTCTGGGAAAACATTACAGTGAGCATAAGTACAATAATGGATCAATACTGTGTACTCTTATACTTACATATTTTGTCGTAACTACAGCAATAGCAGAACACAACTTACCTGAAAAATTAACGTAACATTAATAGCTGGATATACGTTATTATTATACTAACTACCGTAATAACTGCTTCAGTAATTATTATTCACATGGGTAGCAGCAACATTTGTAAATTATGCAGAAATATACCCAATTAACTCAAGTGACTAACGGCCATTTGAGAATCTGTTCAAATGTCAAAACATTTTCAAGAACGGTTGATCCCAAACTGTGGCTGTGATAAAAAAAAAAAAAGAAAAAAAAAGCCATTGTTCCTCTTGTTAGGGGAGAAAGGAGGGCACATGAGAAAGTGAAAGGTGCTTACATCATAAAACAAGTGTTTGTATACACTGTGGTTCAACTGAAACTGATGGTCAAATAGATGATAGATTAGAGCTATAAGACATTTCACCTTAACCTAAATGCACATATATGCCCCTGTCTAAAGGTAGTAATTCCTCTGCTAGGAGTTTAAACATGCCGTCCTCCTACAGTTGTGGATCCTCTTCCAGTGTCGTCTACTGGAGCACGTTCCATATGTTACAGCCTTATCTTGCAGCAAAGGCTGCGTCCTCTGTGTGTTTCATGACAAACCGGACATCTTGAAGGGCAAGGAAGTTTGTGTGGGTGAGTCTGACATTTATGATGATGATGAGTATATGGGAATGGTCATGAAATGGCACTGTGGATAGTATGTGTACTATGGCACTAAGGGCGTAAGATGATGGATCTGTGGGACTGTGGACGTAGTATGGCTTTTGCTCTCAGAGTAGGGTGGATGACACTGACAAAAAGTATCTGTCAGTCCTAAATGGGTGGCTGACTGGAGTTCCTTTGATGCAACCTTTACTGAAGCAACATGGTTCTCGACGCTCGGTAGAATATAAACATAATACACGGCGCTGTTCTCCCAACCCTGCGAGCCTGACACTCCCTTCATTTGCCTGACTCTACCACAAAAGGGATCCTGAAGGGGACGCTTTCATGCAATGGCACTGATAGAACTGGGATGTCGAGCTGCCCAGTCACACGAATGTCCCCTATTCCACTGTCTCTCTCAAAAGGAGGATGGTGGACTGCAGGATAGGGACACTAAAGTCTGCAGTCCAATGGGTTCATATTTCAGTTGAATCTGGGACTACAACAAAGACTACTGCAGTACTACCACAAAGGGAGAGGAAGTTCAAGCATCATGTGGGTTGTCCGTAGTGCTGCTTCCTCGCTGTGGTGGTCTCATTGCTACGGCCGTGTGGTGTTTATTTCAGCATGTCATGTCATGTTCCATCTAATTCCTCTCAGTCATTTAGGAGAAATTTAATAACTCATACAAACAAGAGACATATAATATCCCACTACTTTGGATGCTGCCTGACACTCACGTTGGTCAACACTATGTGCGTGGCAAGTATCATGGCGGAGTTTGATGACAGACAACAAGAATGCTGTATCTCCCCAAACAGAACCATGCCATCCTTTTCACTTCATTTACATATTTGATGAAAGCATACAGTACTTAATAACCATACACAAGTAACCATGGAGACAATGACAGAAGTGAACTGTCTATGTACAGTCAATGAAACAACTATCTTTGCAGTTCCGTCTGAAGAAGTTTATTACTGGTGAAATACAAAGAAAGCTGCATCTCTACGAGTGTGTGTTTTACATGGTTCGATTTTTCCGCTACGTATCTGCCAAACGTTGCAAAGATATTTAGTTCTCTGTCTGTAGAACATCATCATCATCTGTTGTGAAGAAAATGGACATAAACATTCAGTAACACAAGAGCTGATATCTAAAAAAAAAAAAAATAGTGTCTACCTTCCATATATCTACGGAAACATGCGCATGTATACATAAATATCGCCCACCACAGAAGCAAGATTGAGAAGTGCACACATTATTATTTTCACCTCCACCAAGGAGGTTATGTTTTCACCCATGTCCGTTTGTTTGTTGGTTGGTTGATTTGTGAGCAACATTACACAAAAACTACAGGACGGATTTTCACGAAACTTGGTAGAAGAATGGGCCTTGGCCCAGAATAGACTCCAATAAATTTTGGTGCGGATCCGGATAAAGGTGCGGATCCAGGATTTTTTTTTTCACTTTCTTCAACATTGCGAGATTGGGCGATTTCCACATTTCCGTAAATTTTTCAGTGAATATTGCATGGCTCTTGATGAAAAATATCAGGCATATTTTTGAATGTTGGTATCTACGAATGTGTACAGCTTGGAGCGAGTCCATATAAAATTCCGGATCTAGCGGATTTAAATATGCTTTTATAGGGGGGTGGTATTTTTCCAGCTGCATGTTGGGCCGTGGCGGAGGTATGCGCTCTACTGAGTGCCATTCTAGTTTAATAATGTCATCAACGTAAATATTGGGAGCATACACATAAGGCCAATCAGCGCTCTGGTAAACTTGTGCGGCAACTTTAATATCTGCTGCCAACACGAAGCTCAAACTCCGCGGCAAACTTTCCAAACTGTCAGCAAGACGTCGTTGTTCCTCGGGCCAGACAACGGCGCCGGGGCATGTACACGGGGGAGGAGGGATAACCTCAGGGGTTTTGCAGGCACCATGGCAGCTTGTTCGTAATTTATTATGCATATTTACATTTTATTAATCTCTCTTTCTCTCTCTCTCTCTCTTAAACATCGGGGAATATTAGTGGTTATGTTCTTGTGGACTATGAAGGTTCCCTGGCACCTTCTTATTGACAATGTATTTTGCTTATCACGAGCTAGTTTATTTTCTCAGTACAGGGAGCTATACACTGCATAACAGTACTAGATGATGACTTAATATGTAACGATGTGTAACGTGCAACATCCAAACGTATACAGGTAAAAAAGACGCTAGTGAGCCTGCTAAGCCCAGTAAACAATGGACCTTAGTAGCAGGTACAAAACACCAATCCCTTTACCTTCCACACACCTACTCTCACTCTTATATCGTGTGTCACTAGCGAGAATATCAAACTTATATTCAAAAGTCACTGATTTTAACCTTTCAGCTGCGCCAAGTTTCTCTAAGCAATCATCTGGTAACTGGAAGAATTAAGCACTACAGTCCAGCCATAACAGCTTTATCTCTTCACTTGTGTAAGGATTCTCTACACTGAATTAAACCTTCTTGTACTAAAAAATAATAAATATAATACCCAAGTTCAACCGCCACGGCTTGAACCCTTTGCGGTGTTTATGTAAGGATTTTCTTAGCTGACTAACATCTCTGGCATTAGAAAGAATGAAGTACCCAGTTCATCTTTTAGCTGTGCCTGTATTATCTAAGCAAGCACCTCTCAGCAGCAAGGATAAAACACTCCTTCTTAACCACCGCAGCTTTAACGCTTTAGCTGCGTAGGAATTCACTAAGCTAAATGGGCTAAGATCACCCGGTACTGGCAGGTATAAAGCACCCACGTACAATCAACACAGGTGTAACCCGTCACATGTGTAAGAATTCTCTCATCTGGTACTGGCGGGATTAAGCACTCGTGTTCAGCCGTCACAGCTTTAACACTTCTATGTAGGGATCCTCTCAGATGAATAACACTGTTTGGAATGAGCAAAAATTAATTATCTTTCTTTTAACATAACATTTATTTGAAACCCATTTTCCCTTCCTACTGAGGTGTGGGCAGACAGTGGGGAAAAAAGGGGGGGAGGGGGGAGAAAGAGTCGCCAAAGTATGGATGAGGGAGAACGGTATAGCTGAGTAAAACCCATGGTAGAGTGAAGTGTGGTGGAGTGAAACTTGAGTGATACGAGCGAAAAGTGTGCTAATAGAGTGTAAAGAGTGATGCAACGACCAAAGGACACAGAGACTTAAATAAAAGTGTCTGTAATCACAAGCTGAAAGCAGTGTGATGGAATGAAGCATGGTAGAAAAAGTGACCCAGCATGACAGAGACGTGACCTAGCGTGACACAATGACCTGAGTGACAGAGAAAGTGGCCTGAGTGTCAGGGAAAGAGATTTAGTGCAGCAGAGTGACCTAGCATGCCACAGGAACACCCGAATGACGCAAAAAGTGATCAATTTTAGCAGAGAAACTGGCCTGAGAATAAAAGAGAGTGAAGCAGTGTGGCACGGAAGGTGGCCTAAAATGCGACCAAATTTGGATAACACAATAATAAGCAAAGAATTGGTCTGAATGAGGTGGATAAAGATTAAAGATGCCTGATTATAACCTGAGTGTTGCTGAGAAAGCGACCCGAGTGTGACACAAAGTAACCTTGTGTAAGACAGAAAGTAAATTCATTATGACAGGATAACATGGACGCCATCACTGAAGTCAACAAAAGTCTCTCTCTCTCTCTCTCTCTCTCTCTATCACACACACAATCTCCATTCATTGGCCCAACATAATTACATTACTTTGAAGAGGAATATAACCCTGTGCCATTACGAGTATTACCACTATCTACGCCTCAGGTAACAATATAAACATACATTCGTTAATTCTTGCATACAGACGTCCATATATTCACTTATATTATGCCCATACACTCCTTTATCTGGACAGACAAAGTAGATATTTTGACTCAGGAACACAGTTATTCGCATACACTCACATACAACCGTTTATTCAGGAGGATTATACAGCGCTGGGAAAATATGTACAAAGCCTATTGCATACACCTCCAATTTAGCTTAAACCCCCTTTTTTTCACTGTGAATTTCCTTTATATTGGCTGTGTCGTCAATGTACAAACTAGGCGTGTGAATGGCTAATTTGTACTCATCACGCCCTTCTCTCCTCACAACTTCACTTCACTTTCGGATACTCAATTGTGATAATTATATTTAGTTACTATTTTAGCTCTAATTATTGATTATTATATTCAGCAGACAGAAGCCCAGCGAAATAAATTTATAGTTCAAACATTTTTTTATAACCATCTGACTACAAGAGGCATTCAAGGTTAATATATTCTCACTTTCTACCAACAATTTTCTTCCGTACAAAAGGACGTCACAGTTGAAAGACTAAAAACTATCTTTTTCACTGCGCTGTTGCAACCTTTAAAATATTTTTTCTGATACATTAGTGATGACATCATTCATTGGAGATGCTTAACGCAGTTAAAAAGTTAAAAACAATGTAAGCCTTTTAATGCCATGGCAGACTCTAGACATTGGACCAACAAAGCAAGAATGTAAAAGTAAGGTGTGACATGATATCAAAGGCAGGACAAGGAACTGGGACTCAGATAGGAAGATGACAGCCCCACCAAAGACACTTGTCCAAACATACTATCCATGCAACACCCCACAAGGCTCGACTCAGCGTGTAGGGCCAGGGAGGGACCAGGGGATAAAAACCATGTGCAGGTGGTGTATGTGGCCACCCACGCCTACCGTTACCCGACAGTGTAACTCTTCAAACGACTGGGGAGCACAAGGAAGGGGAGAGTAACTAGCGGTATTACGTCTGCAAAGGTCTTCGTGGATGTTACTCTCCTACCGGTAAACTTGCAAAATTCCCAAAGAAGAGTCACTGCCCCCGCTAAGTAACCTAAAAGTTAAAACTCACCCTGCCGCAAAGATGGGCTCAGAAAGAACATACAACATCCACAAGGTCCACACAGCATAATAATGGAAGCACGATGCAGACCACCTGAGTAGTGTGCTGGGTAAAACAAGAACGGCATCTAGAGCAGCCAGCCTGCCAACTTACGCTCCCTGCTCGGTGTGTGGCCGATAATTCCGGAGGGAGGGGCACACAGTACTGCGTGTATGTTTCCTTTATTTTCATTGTAACCTAAAACCACAGGACTGCTGATATCGTGACAGTTTTCTGTATATTATCCCTTCCCATGGCTCAGGGAAGAACACGGATTTGCCGTACTATTGTACAGATCGTCTGGCACAAAATGGGGAGGAGTTCATACTAAAAAAAAATATACCATATGATAATTTATTCTTGCAACCACACGACCATAATCAGCATGTGCGGAAGCGATGCAAGCCCGTCGGTGAAGGCCTGACTCAAACCTTAATCACGTTAGGCTTCACGGCGACATGATAACCGAGTTACCAGCTTCCTCACTGACACCGTCTCATTTAAATTCAGATTTACTCTAATTACCTCGGAATCTTATTGACAGTTGGAAAAAATGGGAGGAGAGCAGGGGTGAATAAGGAAATATGGAACTGACTAAGAGAGGCGCTAGATGGGAAGCAGTAGGGAAGCAGAATGAGGAAAATAAGGGGACAAGAGGAAGGATATAAGAAGGGTATGGGATGGAGAGGGGAGTTAAGAGGAGAGGGGATAGGTAAAAGACATTGTTGCAAATTTGACGCTTTTGGCGCTATACCTAGTGCTTTTCATACAAATTCAGCGCAAAAAATCTTAAGACTTTATATCAAACGCGGTTTGAGGTTCAGTTTAACGTGAAAGTTTGAGCTGCTCACCTATAGTTTAACGCGCTTTAAAGTTCAGTTTAGCGCTTTTCAAAATTTCTATTTGGCAACACTGGGTAGCAAGGAAAGGGAAGTGGTGTGGAGGTGGATCGAGAGGGAAACGATGCGTGAGGAGGGAAGAAAGAAACAAAGGAAGAAGATAGGGGGGACAAAGAGGGATAGAGGATGGGAACAATCTCAGAGAACAGAAGGGGTCGTTGAACCTCAAAACAGGCGCCATCTTGCCTCCCTGAATCTTTGAGCGAGCGTCGTGCATTCGTTATTTCCAATGTTTCATTACTACAGCTGTCACTCATTATTATCCATATTATACTACTTTCTTAGGATTATTCCCTTGGTAAAACTGATGCCACAGATACTACATAATACTTTATACCAAATTCTGCAGCTCTCTGATGTTACATCTCCGTATGCCCTGACTGTGATGTGCGTATTTCTACCTCTGATTATTTGATTAAGTGAACAGGTATTTTAATAAGAATATCTAGATTTAGTCTCACTTGCTATTCATCCTGTTTGTGTACCATAAACACCTACATCACATCGCATCACATCACATCATAGCACCACCAGCAAACACACATCCATTTCACCATAGCATCACAAGTGTACATACTAGGCATCATTAAATCTTAAATATATAGCAACTCATAACGCTAATTTCCGAAACACCTACCACAAGCACACAGATTTTTACAAAACAACTTTCAAAATTTCACCTAAACACGTCACTTTAACACAAAGTAGATAATAACAATCATATAACACACTAATAATAAGCACTCACAACTTGTATAAGACTGCCACTCTTATTACTAAACACTGCACGTGTACAGAACCATCCAAACCTGTTGCTGATTCCCAGTATTTGCGTCAGACTTCAATTTCCCATTCTTACCTTCTTTTGGAATTAAATGGAAATTTATACATTATCATTCCTATTCTTGTTCCTATTCATGGGCGGTTAGAACCTCTCCAGAATACACCGCAACACACTCCACAGTTTAATGTAGACTGAAAAATAGAGAGAAAATATGTGAAGTAACCTTTATGTTCGTAGGTAGCACTGGCTGTTCTTGACTAAGTCTGTGAATCATGATTTAGGAGGAAAATATGGAGCATAAATCTTACGTGACACGGCTCGACTGGGATCCATGTTATGCTATGTTTTATGGCGCTGGAAGGGAGGAGTGGAGGGTAGGAGAGAATGCAGAGGAGAAGGCAGAGCAGGAAGGGAGGGAAAGTGAGAAGGATTAGAGGAAGAAGAGAAAATAAAACGAAGACGTATGAAGAGAGGGGAGAGAGTAACAGAGAAAGAGGGATGGGGTAGAGAGGAAAGAAAGGGAAAAAGAATTAAAGAGGAGGTTAGAGGGGCAAAGAGGGGAGGGAAGGCCAAGCCAAAAAAAAAAAAAAAAAAAGGGGAGGGAAGGAAACGTATTACGAGGAGGGAGCAATTCAGAAGACCGGGATGTAGAGGGGGGAGGGGAGACAGAGAGTGGGAAAGCGGAGAAGAAGGTTCGAAGAGAGAGAGAGAAGTGGCAGTGAGGGAGAAAGAAAGTAGCAGAGAAAATGAGAAGAAAGAAAGATTCTGGGGGAAGAAAATAAGCGGACGCAATAAAAACTACAAAATTTCCCACGTGGCTCCTTCCTTCCTCTCTCACACATGCTTCTCACCACCACAAACGCACACTCTGCCAAACACGAAAACTATCCTCCCTGTATTTTTTGTTTCCAAGATAAATGGAAACTGGCGAAATGTAACAGATGCCTTGTCTGGACTAATGGGAGTTTCGAATCGTTCAGTTATTAAGCGATGTGTTCAATACAAAATGGAAAGATGTTTAGTTATTCTGCTTAACCTTCTCAGGCCGAAGACTTTTTTTTTTTTGTTGTATTAGAGATGCGTGCACATCATGTTTAGAAGCAAGAGTGTCTTTTGGAGGCCCATTCAGACAGTCAAAAACTAATATTTTTCGGACGCAATTTGCTTCACTGCTGTAGACTTCTGCGACGCCCCATATTTTCGCCCTCATGGCCTCTAATCTATCTGGTACTTCTGTACTTTTTTCTCTTTAAAAGTTAGGGTTGTCATCTAATAATGCAAATAATACCACTACTTCGAAAGTTTCCTGATCTGAATAAGATCGTCCGGCAATGGCAAGAATCATATAAATAAACGTCTTGGTATTGAAGGGATACAACAATTGATGTACTAATTATAAAAAGCAATATTTGTATAATCAGGCTACCTGAGGAAGGTTTATCTCGGGTCCAAACGGTAGTATCTTCAATATAAACTATTTTAATACGTGAGTATCATGGAAATAAAAACTCATACGATGAAACCTGTGATGTGATGGTGTAGACGGGTCCCTAATTTCAGATATTCATTTGCGTAACCCAGGCGTGGTGAGTTTCTGTGCATTGCTGCTGAATGTAACGTAACATGCAGACCAACCACAGCTGATCCTCACAACTGATCCATAAAGGCAGTCAGAGAACATGGCCTCCTCTTTACTAATACACCAGCAACACAACTGGACAAAGTAATTCAAGTATACCTGGTGACTTTATGGATTGACAGTTCATATACAGGGCTCACACACACACACACACACACACACACACACACACACACACACACACACACACACACACACACACACAACAATGTCGCGCGAGTGCATTCCTGCAAACACAGAGGCACACACAGCCTATATGCCCATGTAAACGCACAGGAACGCAAATACCTGTACATGCTTAAACAACCATACACACACGGGAAACAGTATGCAATCAGTAAATGTATTCATGCAATGTAATGAACTTTAGCATGACGATAATTTTGTGGCTTCTCTTTCAATATGTAGTTTACATACTGGAATAGTTTGTATTCTCTCTCTCTTCAGTCCAGAAAGACAGACAGACAGACAGACAGAGACAGAAGACTTTGGAGATAACACTGAGCTGCTGACGTCGGTGTCGCGAAAAAACTGGAGACATATTGATTTCCATTAGTGAGTTTTGAGAGAGAGAGAGAGAGAGAGAGAGAGAGAGAGAGAGAGAGAGAGAGAGAGAG
>JAGKTI010015781.1:0-20147 GCA_018397915.1 Birgus latro
ATATATATATAAAGATAATGTTATGCTGGCCTTTTCTTGCCTTCATTTTTCACTCAATGATGCAGTTATACAGTATATACAAGAACAGACATAAAAATGCACATAAAAACGCATTGAAAAAACAAACAAAACACAAGCACATACTAAAACACAAACAATGAAACAAAATAAAAACTCACAAATACACCTACATAAAACTCTCAAGTATAGGTACTATCACGCGCGAGTACACACACACACACACACACACACACACACACAGCTGCTAGAACGGGTACACAGATTAGAGATGGCAATTCAGAGTGAAATGGATGAAATTAACAAGCAATTGCACATGCAGAAGAAGGAAAATGAAAGGTTAGTAAATGAAATAAACAAGAAAGACACAACAATAGATGAGCTGTCAGTTGAGGTAGGTTCACTTAGAAGGAAGAATAGTGAAATGTCAAGCACAGTTGTCAACCACGAGAGTATTATGGAAGAGTTCATAAATGATACAGAGACAATAAGGCAAGTAAATAGTCTGATAGATCAGAGCAGTGATATTGAGAAGATAACCCAGGTGAATGAAACGATGCAAAGCTACAAAAATGATGTGGAAACCACGTATGATGCAATGATGAAAGTAAAGAAAGACTGAGAAACAAAAGTCGAAGAAAAGAGCATTAAAAAGGAAGTAAAGAAAATAATCCAAAATAATCCAAAACTGGTCAAAGATTCAGCAGACATCAACAAATCTATAGTAATCACTGGTATTGAGGAGGAGGAAATAAGTAAGATTTCGAGAGACAAAAAGGAGATGGCAAATGTAATGAACATACTGAAGGAAGTATCAGAGGAAATCTGTAGCAAATACATAGAGGAACACAAAAGGCTAGGGAAATACGAGAGAAATAAATCAAGGCCTCTGAAAGAAACCTTCCAGAGTGTACACACTGTGGAGGAAATATTGAAAAATGCAAACAAACTTATGGAAAAAGAGGATTTCAAAAATGTATGGATAAAAAGATACCTACCTCAAGAGGAACTAGGAACACTTAAAGAGAAGAGGGAGGAGGCAAAAACAAAGAACGAGGGAAGATCAGAGAAAGAGAACACATCTTTTTGACAAAGTAATTGAATTACAGGTACGAAAGTGGTACATAAACAGGAGGGAATTAAAAGGAGGAAGATAGTTGACCTAAGTCATGACAAGTATGTAAACAAGATGATTAAGTTTATGTACTCTAATCTAGTTGGAATGGTATCTAAATTACTAGAGAATCCCGATCGGTTTTTTACCCAGCAGATCCCGACTGATTTTCGACTTTTTGTTTTTTGGCTGAAACCTTCGCTTTTGGTGAGAAACATTGAAAATTCATAGTGAAATCGCGATCCTGAGGTGAAAAAATGTTGATACAGGTGTCACTCAACCTTACGTTTTCCTTCTTTTTCAGGGTACCTTGCTAAGAAAACGAACTATGGAAGGGTTGACTAATTCAAGCCACTTTAAATTACGTATTTATTTCATTTATTTGGTACGAATTTATGTTTAGTAAAAGTCTAAAATGGTTTTCACACAATAATATAGGCGTTTATAAGTATTGTTCACTTACCCAAAACCCCAATGGCACCTTCCTTTACGACATTACCACCTCATCACTTCTGTTTGTTTCTACCTCTAGCTTCTTTGTTTCTTTGTCCTCCACCTCAGGAATCACTTTCACCGTGAATTTCATCATTAGAGAGACTGTGGGGCAACATACCTTTACTGGCTTGGTTACTGCTAACAAGTGAATTGCCCAGTGTGGGGGGAGGGGGGGAAGGGGGGTTAGGAGGGACCNACGGTGATGAGGAACAATGAAAACGTCTCTAAAACCAACGAGAATATAACTCCCCGTCTGACCAGTCAACCTCCTTAAACAAGAGCTTAGTTGCATTCATAACATACATGATGGTATTAACACGTAATTTGCAAAATAAAAGGGTAAAGGAGACGAATGGCGAAACACCTAAAGTCGGTGAAAATATTACCTCTTTTCTGTCCATCCAGCTCAGACATGCCGAGGCTAATCAATATCCTCAAACTGTTACGTGCAGCCGCTCAACCCTGAAACAGTTTTCTCCAGTCATCTTTCCCTGCCCATTGCACCAAATTCACAGAGTCAAGCTACCACAAATGAAGGGATCCCAATACAATATCAACTCTCTTCTGTTTGATACTCTGGGTGAGATAATTTTCCAGTTTTTCATCCACTGTTTCTTTCCTAAAAATTTCAGGCATATTCTTCCTTCATAATTTGTTTCTTTTCGTGTGGACGAGGAACTTTTAATACCCCTCACATTATAGATTTAACCTTCATCCCTCGATAAGAAAATGTGTTAGTTTTGTTACCTGCATTGTGAGTCGCATGGTATATGAAAGCAACGCGTGCTGGCTTATCCTGCTGCAGGTGTTGCTGTTGTTAGTATTGTTTTTGTTGCTATTGTTGTTGCTGTTTTTGTTGCTTTTGTGTTGATTGTTGTTCTGCCTGAGAACGTTCTAAGGGGGGAGGATAGGAGGGGGACGATGGTGACGATGATGCGGACAAAGAAACCTATCTTTTTATCCTTAGCAAACAAAGTTCTACCCCACCCTTGACGATGACAGTGACGATGATAAGGATAACGACGACGACGACGACGATGACGATGACGATGATGATGATGATGATGGTGACGATGTTGATGATGATGATGGTAATGCTATGGTGATGATGATAATGATGAGGAGGATAATCATTAACAACTACGATGACAATGACTATGATAATAATAATAATAATAATAATAATATAATGACAGTAACCATAATAATAATAATAATAATAATAATAATAATAATACCAGTAATGATAAAAAAAAAAAAAAACTGACCCTAAGCTACCTATCTTCAAGAAACAGACGACATTTCAAACACAGAGTGGGCATGCGGGAGGAGGGGGAGGGAGTTTGGAGGTGGGGGGGCAGGAGACGAGGTTGGAGGCGGGGTTGAAGTTGGCAGGGGGTGGGCGACGAGGTTTAGCCAAATTTCCTGCAGCCATATCATAACCAACAAGTTTACGGCCGAATACACTTGTCCCTGAATTTTGCGCTGGGAGACATATTGGCCGGAAGAAGTGGCGGGAGGGGGAGGGGGTGCGAGTAATGGGAGGAATACAGGAGGGATGGTAGAAGGAAGGGAGAGGAGGTGAGGGTCAGGGAGAAGGCAGGAGTCAGGATGGAAGGAGAGGGAGGGAGCGGAGGGGAGAGAAGAGAGGGAGGCAGGATCGATAGAAGACGGAGAAGAGAAGCAAGAAGAGAAGGAGGGAGAAGGGAGAGAGGTACAACAGATGGAAGACTGTGAACCAGAGGGAGTAGGAGGGATGAGAAAAGGAGGGAGAAGTGATGGAGATAAGACAAATGGACGAAAAGATACAGGGGGGGAGGAGAAGGAGAGGTGAAAGGAGAGAAAATGGAAGGAACACTGACGGGGGAGGTGGATGCTGAATGGTAAATTACAAAAAGAAGAGAGGAAGACAGGCAGAATCGGTGAAAAAAAGGGGAAGGGGCAAAGTGAGGAAAAGGGATATATGAGAAGGAAACGAGAATTAAAGGAAAGAGGGATGTGGATTGGTGGGTTAGCTGAAGGAGACAGAAAGGAAGGTGGGGATGCATACTGGGAAAGTGGAAAGAGGAAGGAAGGGAGGAGTCAGGAAGAAGTTGTGGAAGAGGAAAGGGAACATTAATGTCAACAGAATGGAAGGAAGAGAAAAGGGATAGAAAACAAAAATAATGGATAAATGAGTGGGTGAGAGGAGGGCGAGAGGACGGGGAGAGAACGCAGAAGAAGGACTGAGACGGGTATGATAAGGACTGGAAAACTAGAGAAGAGAGAATGGATGGATGAATGGAGAGCCGGGGGAAGTGACGATAAACAAAGGAACGAAGAGAGGAGAACAGAAAAAAGGGCGATGGAGAGGGGGATAATAAGGGAGAAAGGGAGCAACGAGTGTGGAGAAAGGTAAGAAGAGAGAGAGAGAAAGGAAAGATGGAAGAAGTGGGAGGGGAAGATTGGGAAGGGAAGTGGAAGGAGACCATGAAGTGAGAGTGGAGTAGGACGGGTAGAAAAAGGAAGGAATGAAAGAGGAGACGGAATGAAGAAAGGAAGGGGGGCCGAAAAGAAGAAAGTAAGGAAAGGAAGGAGAGACAAGAAGGAGAAAGGAAGGAAAGGAAGAAGAGACCACAGGGAATACATAGTACATAGGAGTACATAGGAAAGCAAACAGCAACAGACCTTATGGTCCTTTCGAGGCTGTTTGTTACAGAGTAGACCATGACTACAAGATCTAACTTTACATGCTGAAGGATAAGGATAGGAAAGTAAGAAGGCTCCCCAAGCCTCCAAACCCTCCAGTTAAAACTGGCAAGAAAAAGTGAGAAAGACCACCATGCAGCATGGAAAAACTGACATGAAAATTTCATAGGAAAGACTGAAAAGGAAAAGCTACATTATATAATACATTATCTATAAGCTACAAGTATGAATAACCTGGAAGAGAAAGTAGTAAAGTACAATGAATAATCGAATAAATAAATAACGCATGACACTATGTACAGGTACACTGAGTTGATGGGGCTGCTGACGATGAGACTCTGAAGACATAACGTGAATACAGTAATCCCGTGGTCTCAGTTGGAGTCTGTGGGAATTCAAAAGAAACAGATACACGTGAATATAGCTAATAATCCCGTGGTCTCAGTTGGACTCTGCAGGAATTCAAAAGTTACAGATACACGTAAATATAGTGATCCCATGGTCTCAGTTGGACTCTGCGGGAAGAAACTTAAAAATTATCACTGTGCATATATTTGCATTTAGTAAATTGATCCAGGCTCTAAAAGAATAGAATAAAATAAAAATTTATACAAGTGTTTTATTCTGGAGTAAACATAGTAAGCTGGGGGTTAGACGACAAATATTTATCCAGGCGACCTTTAAAGGTTAGTACTGTATTACAATTTACTACATTGGAGGGCAATTTATTCCATATATTTACAACTCTACTGAAGAAGAAATGCTTAGCTTCATGTGACTGGAAACGTTTGCCAATTATTTTATGCCCATTGCCTCTAGTATAATTTGAATTATCAACTGTGAAGTATTCATTGGCAGCCATGTTATCTTGTCTTTTGAATATTTTGAATACTTGAATTAAATCTTCTCGTATCCTCCATTTAGTTAAGGTAAAGAGATTCAAGGCTTCTAAACGTTCCTCGTACGGTTTATTTCTCAATCTAGGTATCATTTTTGTCATTCTTCGCTGCACTCTTTCGAGCTTTTCCATATCCTTTTTATAATAAGGTGACCAAAACTGAACACAGTACTCCAAGTGCGGGCGTACTAAGGAATTATACAAAGTGAGGATGATATTATCGGACTTATATTCAAATGCTCTGCCTATGAATCCAGTCATTTTGTTGGCTTTTTTTCACTGCTTCTGTACATTGTTTGCTTGGTTTCAAATCGTCTGTTATTATAACTCCTAAGTCTTTTTCGTGGTTTACCCTATCGAGTTGGACATTATTCATCCAATAACTAGCTCTTACATTTTTACTGCCAATGTTTAGCACTTTGCATTTATTAATATTAAAATCCATTTGCCAAAATTGGGCCCAGTTAAACAGCTGATCAAGATCTCTCTGAATTGCTTGCCTTTCCAGTACTGTATCTGCTCTGTTACCTATTTTAGTATCATCAGCAAATTTTGAAATCTTACAACACTATCCTTCGTCAATATCATTTACATATATTAAGAAAAGAATAGGACCTAACACGGAACCCTGTGGCACTCCACTTGTAATGTTTATCCAGTCTGACTCTTGATAAACGAAGGAAAGGAAGGAGAGACGAAAGGGAAGATAGAGGAATGGGAGAAACGAAGGAAATGAAGGAAAAACGAAAGGGAGAAAGGAAGGAAAGTGAGAAGGGAATGAGAGACGAAAGGGAGGAAGAAAGGAAATGAAGGAGACGAAATGGAGAATGGAGAGACGAACTGGAGGAGGGAGGGAAGTGGGGTTTGGTCGAAAGATAGAGGAGAGAGAAAACTGAAATATACCTCTTTGTCCCATCCTAATCTTGAGCCGCCTAAATCAGTGCAGCAGCTGGGTTTGGTGACGGGAGGAAGGAACAGCTGTGGTTGATGCTGGAAATCATTTAACGATACTGTCTGCTTTATTACTGCACTGAAGGCCACGATATTGCTTACTTTGTGCGATGCAGGCTTATTACGTATAAAAGCCACATGCGGTTAACAAGTGCCTTAAGAATCAATAGGAGCCTGCACACTCTTTCCCAACTTAAGGCTAAGTTCACACCAAATCTTCCCGACGAGGGCTGTTGCTGGTGAGAGTTTTGAATCACTGTAAATCCATATAAGTGTCCCCAGTGCACGCAAGGGAGTGCGGGAGAGAACTTCTACGGGGTGTACTGATGCAAAACTAATACCCGAGACAGCCTGTATTTGGTTTTGGTTCGGCCTTATTACGTGGTCAGTCATCAGTACACCAGTAACTACTGGTGTCGATTTTGGTTGCTGTGCGAGGCTACAAGATATATCAGACTTCCATAAGCCTATCTTCTCTTTAATAATGGTGATGGGAGGAGGGAGCAGCTGCAGTTGAAGGTGAGAATCACTTACCTGATAATGTAACTGTCTGCTCTCATCACTGCTCTCAGAACCATGGATATTGCGTGCACTACGGCACTACATGATATAATTATGAGGTTGTTGAGTGTTTCCTATGAACTCATGGTCTATGCTGACTGTCAGAAGCACTTATCGGATGATGCAATTAACTGTTCATATCACTGCATTGAGGAAAGCAATATAGATGACAAGGGGGGGGCATCATACCACCCAGTTCTCAGTGATGTACAGTACACGTATTATGTATCTGTGTGTGTGTGTGTGTGTGTGTGTGTGTGTGTGTGTGTGTGTGAAAGATGGGATGAATTCATTATTATATCTTTTTGTAAAATTTATATTTTATTCGCTAACAGTCTAGCAATTTTTTTGATTAACTGTTTGACAGGCTAAGAGAGTGCCCCGTTTCTAGGGTTAGAAACTAAACCGTGGTGGACATTTAGAAAACGTTCTGATAGTATGTCGTTCATTTCCTTGCATGTGTTCATATCAATGGCCTATAAAAATTCCACACACACACACACGCACACACACACCCACACACACACACACACTTTGTTAAGTATGAATTATCCTGCGGTCATAAGTGAAAATCTTTGACCTCTTTATCTTTTTCTCGGTCCTGCTATCTCCAAACGATTTTATTCAACATGGAACAGACAACTCGTATCTAAATAACCGCAAAAAAAATATCCTAATTCGAATGTTAAAAAATCGGGTGGCCATCTTTAACATTTTTCCCTGCTATCCCAAAACGATTATATTCAGATCTAGAAAGATCACTCACATGACAAAGGCAGAAGGTTATATCTAGCACGTCCAGTTCTAAAAGTCTCTCCATAAAAGAGCAAAACTGCCAGGCAGATGTCTTTATTACTTTTCCTCTTGTTTCCAGAGGTGCTGGTGAGGAACTATTTCACAGTGTGGCAACGATTTGACCGGACAGCTCCACCCCACAGTTCCTCATCTACCTTCCTATCCCACTACAGGAGGATGGTGGACTGCAGGAAAAAGGCATCAGTCTGCAGCCCACCAGGTTGACATCTAAATGAACATAAGGTTGTAACTACAGTTCTGCTACTCCTATCTCTAGGCGATTTTATACAGATTGGGAAGACTTTTGCTACTGCAAGGGTTAATGAAGGTTACATCCAACCTCTTCGTCTCGAAAGAGACTCTCCCAAGGTGAATTAAACTCTCTGGACGTAGCAATAAAATGAATAATATGTCCCTGGGCTGAAGGTGCTAAAAGAAGGTCTATACATAACCGGTGTTGGAGAAGGGTACCTTTACGTGATAACACATAATTCGCCGGCTCCAGTTCCAGGTTATACAAATGTCCCTCAGCTCCCTACGTATCCCCAAAAGGAGGATGATGGGCTGCTAAAAACTTGCAGCTTCAATTTGCCGCCCATATGGTTCACGTCCAGATGAGCCTGGAGTTGTACCTGCAACTGCAGCTGCTGCTCCGATCTGTAGCCGAGTATATTCGGCTTGGGAAGACTTTTTAAAATGGAAGGATAAATGGAGTCTAAATCCAATCTATTCGGTTAGAAAAAGTCACCAATATATTTTTATTGCCCTGAGGTAGCATGAATAATGTAAGTGTGAATCACGCCGTCAGCGTGAGAGAGAGGATGATGAAGACTGAGGGTGAGGGAGGGTCAAGATGAGAGTGATGGAGGGTCAAGGTCAAGGTTAAGGTGAGAGACGGAGGATGAAGAGGGGTGAGGATGGGGGTGAGGGAGGGTCAGGGTCAGGTTCAGGATTAGGTGAAACCAAGGGAGGGTTAGGATGATATAGTGTGAGAGTGAGGGAAGGTGAGGATGAGGTAAACTGAGGGTGAGGAACAGGGAGGGTGAAAGAAGGTAAGGGTGATGATGGGGATTAGGGTGTCAAGGGCGGGTGAAAGTAGGCTGAGGTGCGGGAGAAGATGTAGAGGGAATATTGGGGTGGGTGAGGGAGAGTGAGAGAGAATGTTAAGGTGGGTGACGGGGGGTCGGGGTTAGGATGTGTATGGATGTTAGAAGGTGGGGTAATGCTGAAGAAGAGTGTGGGGTTGAGAGTGATGGTGTGATTTAGGATAAAGGTTAGCGTGAGAGCAAGGACTTGGATGAGAGTGCAGGTGAAAGTGAGGTTGAAGGTGTTGGTGAGAGTGAGGGTGAGGGTGTTGGTGAGCATTTGTGTGAGGGTGGCTGAGGATGAAGGTGTGTACTGATCAGAAGAAAGGAGGAAGAGGGTGTAGGGACAGGATGAAAGGTGAAGGTGAAGTCGAGTCAGGGTGAGGGAGGAGGGAGGGTAAAGACTAAAGTTTGGGTTAATTAGCAGCAGCGTGGACAGTGGCATTAAGGTGAGGTAGGGTATCAATGAGAAATGGTGATACTGGGTTTTAGTAGGTGAGGATTAGAACCGAGGATGAGACTGATGGTTATGCAGACTGAGTGAGGGTTAGGATGGGGAAGCATCATTATAAGGAAGGATTCAGGGGGATTAGGGTATGGGTAGGGAGGGGGGAAATTTATGGTGAGGGAGAATAAGGTGGACTGAAAAATTGTTCGGGAGCTACTGTAATAATAACGAAAACAACAACAACAACAGCAACAACAATTATTAATTTTAAAAAAAATAATAATAATAATGATAACTTAAACAGCCTTCGCTGTTATTTGCCGGACCCACCCAATACTTGAACAAATTACACAGAAGTATGTGAACAAATTACATAAAAGTATGTCACTAAACTGGAAGGACTAGGAATGCAGGGAGAGAGGGTGAGGAGCGGCGAACATCTCGTTCTTGGGGCAGTTATAACTGAATGCTGCTCAGTTGATCTGAACACAGAGTGAATTGTAAATCATGAAATATCAGAATGGAACTAAATAAAAAAAAAGTAAAATTTCTAAAGAGTATGTCATCTTCTCTCGGATCTTTGAATTCATAGTTCCAGATCCTGCAGTCAACCAACGTGTCGCGATAGATACTGTGAGTCAGTTGCTTTACTAATTTGCTTATTATAGTAATTACTGCTTTTTTGGCGTTGTCTGTCAATTGATATCAACATTCATTCATTCATCTGACCTGCAACTGCAAAACAAAGGGAAAAGTGGAAATATAATGTAGACATCTCGTAAAGTGGAATGCCAATCATTTCGACAGCCAATCAGATGCAGTGATAGGTTCCCGAAGTAGGCTCCAGCTGCAAGCTTCGTGTAGACAAAGTATACTATTTCAAGCAACAGACAACTTCTCTGACCCCTCCAAGCTAAGAGTTAACAGTAGATAGTCTGTGAGTAAAGGGTCAGATGGGATTGAGGAAAGAAAAGGTAGGGTATTTTTCAGATCCTAGACTCAATTCAGGTATAATGAGGAGGACGTTGAAGCTATGGCTAGGGCTGAGGAATAAGGGAGAGGAAGAAGCTGACTCCTTCAGTATGATGACGTAATATTATTTTACCAGACTACCTCCAAACGATTTCACTTGGCCTAAAAACTATCTCAAACATGATGGATGTTCATTAAGGCCATACGGAGGGGATGGAGAGCAAGAGAATGATGATGAGAGTGTATATGAGTGAGGTGGAGGGGGGGGAAGGGGGAGGCCAAGGAAGAGATAGAGGAACGGAGTAGAGAGGTATATGAGAGAGGGGTGTATGAGCTGGAAGCAGGGCAGTGAAATGCCCTGGAACAGGACAAAATGGAGGCGATTTTTTTGTGGCCACCCCTGACGGGATTAAGGCGTCTGACAATAAATAGAGATAGACTCGCTCCTCCAGTTCGAAAAGTGAATCATTTGCTGTACTGAATTATTGAAACAGCAAGTACATAAAGTGCCGTCCTCAAACTGAGGGAATTAAGCAAGCACATGCAAGGGGGTTAACCTTTGTCTCTTCACCGCACTGTTGCATCTTTATCTCTCTTCTATCTTTACTTCAACGGTCACTGTTCCTCTGAGCTGTATGCTTGCATCCCTCCACCTCTACGACGGGCACGTAGTACCCGTCTAGCAACAAACTCTCATCCCTTTTCTGTCCAACTCTCTAATGCAAGAGTTAACCGTTACTCCCAGTCCTTCATTTATGCAACTGGTCAACTCTGCAACTGTCTTCCTCTGTCTGTATTCCCTACTTCCTATGATCTCCAGCCTTTCAAACGCAGTGTGTCCAGGCATCTTGAAATGAATGGATCTTGAATTTGGCTCTCTTTTGTATTGTTTTTGCTTTTTCTTGGAGGGAACAGTATGCGGGCCCTGGCCTTTGGTTCCATCTTCCTAGCATTAAAAAAAAAAAAAAAAAGTCACGTTCCGACCTATTTCCTACCTCTGATATCCCCCCAGTCCCGAGCAATTTCGGATTTTTTCTTTTTTTTTTTTGCCTCAAACCTTCGCTTTTGGTGGGAAACATCGATAATTCATAGAGAAATCGCCCTCCTGAGCTTATAATGATGTTACAGGTCAGCCTCGCCTTTTGTTCGCTCTCAGGGTATCGAGCTTCAAAGAAAACGAACTATGGGAGGATTAACTAATTCAAGCCACTTTACGTATTTATTTATTTATTTGGTACGAATTTATGTGTAGTACAAGACTATATTGGTTTTCACACAATTATATAGGCAATAGAAGCATTGTTCAGTCACGAAAACGCAGAGTGAGAGACTAACGAGTAGAAAGTGAGTGAGGTGGTGGGTGGGAAAGTGAGGAGGAGACCGAGAATGAGATGGAAGGATGGAGTGGAGAGTTATATGAGAGAGGGGGTGTAAGCAGGAGGGAGGCCATCGATACTGCAGAGGACACGATGACATGAAGACGATTTGTTCATGGTTACTCCTTACGAGTTTAAGGTGTCTTGCTATAGATGATGATAATGGTAACAATGATAATAATATGAAGAAGACGAAGAACAAGAACAAGAATTACTACTACTCCTACTACTAATTATAATAACTGGTTACCTAGTCTAACTGGGCAGCCACAATAAAGAAATTTCTCTCTACTCATGGCACAAAGGTATGTATAATATAAACAAGATTTGAAGACCCTAAGGTAACTTCTTGTTTAACTTCAACAAGGGATCTGAAGACAAGGGTGCCGAAGAATGCAAGTGTAAATTTTACGTTTGTCTCAATAACTAGCTAACTACAAGATTAATTGTAACCATTTTCCTTTCAGATCATATGAAGGACCACAACTATACAGTATACCTGGGAAGTTACAGCTTTTATAGCTTTTGTGGTTTTCTCTAGAACGTGCTGCAAAGAAAAAAAAAACTGAGCAGATTTGAATTTGGTACTTTCCACTAATATAAATGGCAAAGTACTAAGCCAAAATTATTCGACAAACATTTTTGATAAAGGATTTCTAACCAAGTAGCTGTATCTTAATTAGCTTCTGAGATTTTTCAGTTCCAAATATGAAATTCCCAGAATAATATCACCTTAAAAAATTGGTCAAGGTCATTTATATTTGGTACAAGGACTTGGGTTATCCTAGGGTACCTTCGTGAACAATATAATCAAGATCGAACAAAAAATGAAGAAAAAAAAACTAGTTGTCTAACCTTATTGCAATAATGAAGCTTCGCCATTTTGTAAAAGATATGTATAATATAAATAAGATCTGAAGACCCTAAGGTAACTCCCTGTTTAACATCAACAAGGGATATGAAGAAAAAGGTATTAAAGAACGCATATGCAAATTGTACGTTTGTCTCAATAACTGGCTAACTGTAGCCATAGTCCTTTCAGATTATAAGAGGGACCAAAGCTATGTATCTGGAAAGCTACAGTTTAAAACTTTTTTGGTTTTCTCTAAAACGTGTTGGATAGAAAAAAATAATAGAATTGAATTCGGTACTTCCCACTAAGCTAAATGGCAAAATATTAAGTCAAAATTATTCAGCAAACATTTTTGTCATAGGATTTTCAGCTTAATAGCTTTAACTCAGTTAGTTTCTGAGATTTTTCAATTTCAATTATGTAATTTTTAGAATAAAAATAAGAGTATCACCTTAAAAAATAGGTCAGGGTCATTTACCTTTGGCACAAGGACTTGGGTTACCGTAGGGTACCTTCCAGTGCAATACCATCAAGGTCGAAGAAAAAGTGCAAATGAAAATAATAATAATAATACTGACAAAAGCAAGAAGTTTCTCCATTTATATGGCAAAGCTTTATAATAATAATAATAATAATAATAATAATAATAATAATAATAATAATAACAATAATGATAATAATAATAATAATAATAATATTCCATCCATCTACCCATCATCCAATCCAATGTAGCCCCATGAAGAGCATAGGAGCCCGGGGCTAGGCAAGTTGGTCTAGACATTTAAGATGAGAGTGGCCAGCCTCACTCATACCTGAGTAGCATTACACGAGCAATAAACCCCAACCACCTCTTGGATATAAAGCTGCACCTGCTCAGTCCGACTGGAGTGCCTTAATTACCCAATAAACCACCAGTTTGGTGTTATGGTTACCACCCAACATAGTAAATGGTTTCCTGGTGTACAGAAACACATTTGGCTTGTCACTCAGTGCATAGTCACCCACAGGCAGAAGGAAGAGGAAAGAATGAAAGAAAGAAAGACAGAAGAGGAAGGAACGAAGAGAGGAAAGGTCAGACACCCACAGCAGCAGTACTTCGAGTGAGTGGATGGTAAGCATCCCCACCTAACACCATAATAATAATAATAATAATAATAATAATACCTACCGTAGTTACCTATTTGCTTATTGTGTAGCCACAATGAGAAAGCTTTGCCATAACTATTTAATATAAATACAGTACGAAATTTTGGCATCATAAGCAAGTCTGTGACCTGTAAAAGAAGTTCAAGGTCATTCATATATTGATCATGTATTTAGATTAACCTAAGGTAGCTTCTTGTATAATACCAAAGGTGTGGGGGAGGCGGTGGCTGAATCGGTAGAGAGGCGGCCTGCAGTCCTAATGGACCCAGGATCGAATCCCGGCTGGGGCAGGGAACAGTTTAAGGATTTGAATTTCCTAAAAACAGACCTTCCTGATCTACCAGATGATCCGCCGACATGTCGTAAAAATACCCCCGCTAATACCAATACACCAATCCTGTATGAGACAGCCCTAGCATGTATTCATTATGGATGGTGGGTGTTAGCGCCGAAGTGGTGATATGTGGAAGTGTAGGAGGACTACTGGGCCTTGGGATAGGTCACTGTCCCCGAGAAATAGGCCCTGAACCCTTTGCCAAGAGTCGGACATGTAAAAAAAATAAATAAATAAATAAATAAATAAATGAAGCATAGGTACATTTTACATTTGTCTCAATAACTAGCTAACTGCATGCTTAACTATAACCTATTCCTTTCAGATCAGAAGAGGGACCACTGCTATATCTCTTTAAAGTTATAGCTTTACAGCTGTTGTGTTTTTCTCCAAACGTATGACAAAGAAAACACAGAGAACTTGAATTCGGTACTTTCCATTAGGCTAAATGGCAAAGTATTCAGCTAAAATTTTCGGCAAATTTTTTATCATAAGTTTTTCAGTCAAATATTTGTTTCTCAATTAGTTTACCAGATATTTCAATTTCAAATATGCAATTGTTGCAACAAAATGAGTATATGACCTTCAAAGATATGTCAATGTCATTTATATTTCTTACAATTACTTGGGTTACCCTACGATACCTTCATGTATGATATCATCAAGATCTAAAAAGAAAAAGGTGCAAAGAAAAATAGAGAATGCAATAGCCTCATGCTCAGCAACTGCTAAAAACCTGAATATGTGCACTTGCTTTGTGACCTCGTCCTTCTCCGCTTGTTCTCAGAATCGAATCTCTTCATCTTTGCTTTTACCCTGAACACTCGCAAAAATTTAGTCGAAGTCAGATTGAACTTTTTGCTGACCTGACCATGTGACCCAAGTATTTGACCTTTCCTGAGAACCCAAAATTTTATTTAATTGGTTTCAGTTTCAAAATTTTTTATGTTTGCCCTTAATCTGTATCCTTCCACAAAAATTGGTCTATCTTAGGTATGAACTGTTTTAGTTGACCTTCCTTTGTGACCTTGACCTTTGATCTATTATCATAAAAATATAGGTTAACCTTTTGCAAGACCCTCAACATTTCCACCATGACTAGTCCAAATCAGATAAGTGTATTAGTAATTCACACACAGACACAAGGGTCGAAATATAACCTTGGCCTTTACTCCTTACCTGTGATCGTGGCTTTCACTCTTTACCTGCGGCCTTGACCTTTACTTCTTACATGTGACCTTTGCCTTCACTCTTTACCTGTGACCTTGGCCTTTACTCTCTTCCTGGGACCTTTGCCTTTACTCTTTACCTGTGACATTGGCCTTTATTCTTTACCAGTGGCTTTGGGTGTTTAACTTTTCCCCGCGATCTTGACCTTTAGCTTTTCTCCATTAGTTTGACCTTTGATTGTTTTCAAAATCGATTCCTTTTATTTTTTCCCTTATCATCAACCCATCCACCAAGTTTGGTAAAAATCGAACAAAAACTTTAAGTTAATCTTGCCCTTTCACCTTGATCCATAATCCTTTCTTTAACCCGTCACATCCCGACTGATTTCCAACCTCCGATACCCCCCAGTCCCGAGTATTTTCGGAATTATTATTTTTTTGGCTCAAACCTTCGCTTTTGGTAAAAAAAAAAAAAAAACATCGAAAATTCATAGAGAAATCGCCCTTTTGAGGCAATAAATGGTGCTACAGGTGATGAGTCAGCCTTACGTTTTCCATCTTTCTCAGGGCACCTGGCTTAAGAAAACGAACTATGGAAGGGTTAACTAATTCAAGCCACTTTAAATTACGTATTTATTTATGTATTTGGTACGAATTTATGTGTAGTACAAGACTATATTGGTTTTCACACATTTATATAGGCAGTAGGAGCATTGTTCAGTCACCAAACATCCACATATGGCACCTTCCTTTATGACATTACCACCTCATCACTTCTGTTTGTTTCTTGCTCTAGCTTCTTCATTTCTTTGTCCTCCACCTCTGGAATAACTTTCACCTTGAATTTCATCATTGGAGAGACCGTGGGGCAACATACCTTTACTGGCCAGGTTACTGCTGACAGGTGAATTGCCCAGTGTGGGGAGGAGGGGGGAGGGGGGGCCAGGCAGTATCCCCGCTTGACAGCAGGCAAAGGAGGGTCTCCCACATATGCCTACCAAAAATCACCCATGAAACTTGAACATTGTGCAAATTATGACCCTTACAATTGCGCGACGTACCTGTACATCGATGGGTGTAACTGTGACAAAATGTTGCGACGTACCCATACGTCGATGGGATTCCTCGGGTTAAAAAACAATATAATTAGTACGTGGCTGATCCTCAATGCCTCCACTAGATACGGCTAAAACAGGATCAGAACTGTTTTATTGTAGTTTCCATCACACTCAGGACAATATTTGACCTTGTTGTTTGACCATGACCTTTGACTAATTGTTATCAAAATTAACTCACTTTGTTTCTCTATTAACTGAAACCATTTCACCATGCCTGATCTAAATGGACAAAAACCATTTAAGACTGGTCAACGCATGATCTGCCCTGTTAGCTTAACATTTGAACTCTTGAAGAAAAGAAAAAAATGAGAAGCCTCCTCACAAGCTAAGCCCCAACAGTCCATGTACCCATGTTTGGTTGAAATCGAATAAAAACATTTTTGAGTTATTTTGTTCACACACACACACACACACACACACACACACACACACACACACACACGCGCGCGCGCGCGTTGGCTAAAACATAATAGCCACTCTTCTCGCCTGTATAACAATAACATCAATATAATAATCATTATTATAATAATAAAGGTAATAATAATAATAATAATAATTAATACTAATAACAATAACAGCGATAAAGATAATAATAATAACAATCATCACCATCATCATCTTCATACGAAACACTGCAATTTGAGTGACAAACATATGAGACGACCTTGAATCTCCCACAGGCCTTCCCCATTTTATCGCATATATTCCACAACATTTTTTTTTTTTTTGTCATCATCATTCTCAGGCATAATCATCAGTCTTACCATCTTCACCACAGTAATCGCCATCATCATTCATCTTCGTCATAAAAATATACATATAAGAAGAAATCGATTTCCAAACCATTATCAAAACTACCATACCAAAACCAAATATTTTTTGAATAGAATGATGACACAATGCTTCTATTCCTTCATGCTTTCTGTTGTCTCCATACGTTTTCTCCCCTTACCTCGACCGCCACCACCATCACCACCTCTTGCATGTGTAAGATTTCCGGGAAAAATTCTACGACGTCGTTGAAAATGGCCATAGAAGGACACCTCGGGGAAGGTGATGGTTATGCCCTTGTAAAAAAGTAGGACTATGACTTTAAGTATTTTTTTTATTATTATTATTGAAGTTGTAGTGAGCTGTACTTTAACGTGCAGAATCTTTAAAATTCATTATTTAGGGAATCTCTTTGACCTAGGGTTGAAAGGTAAGAGGTGAGTGGACATTTCCCGGTTATATATACGCTGGCACTGACGGAAGGCTAACACCTACGGCATATGATTTACTGCAAACTACGATAGCCTAAGCCTTGCTAAAGCCTGGCTCTTTGGGAGGCCCAGATAGGTAGTACAATATTATATGTTGCTTACCGAAATAGTTTTAAGCACTTTCATTATGATAATTTATTATTTGAATCTTGCAGCGTTCTTAACATTATAATGAAATTATTCTTGGTATGTGTTTGAAGTGCCTTTGGCGGAGAGGAAAAAAATGATTATTGGGCGAGGAAAAAAAAAAGTTTTGATGGTATGGTCATATGTAGAGCATGTGCAGTGCAATATGTAGACAGGGATATGAAAAGGGTATATACTGTGTGAGTGAGTTTGAAGATGAAAGGATTCTTCATAGATCAAGAAGAAAGTGGATGGATAAGGTCAATGAGTGGGCAAGAAATAGATGCATAGAGGTTGATGGACAATGGATCTGACAGAGAATCGAGCTAAAAGAATGGTAATAGTAGTTCAGGGAGACACTCCTGACAACGAGAGAAAGTGTTGGATGGGGGATTTTAGGAAGAAGGTAGAGGGGCTGAAGAGAGATGGTGGGGGAGGGATGTTGGATACACTGTGAAGTTGGTGGTAATGAAGGATTAATAAGGGTCATTGCAATCTAATTTAGGTGATTTCCCTCGTCGCCTGTGATCACCTAAACAACCTCTCATTCCCTTTGACCCTCCCTACTCCCCTCCCGGTCACTCAAACTAAATAACTAGAGACCCTTCTAAGGGAGGAATCACACAATCCGTGGGCCGGAATGTATCTAGCGCGGGTCGGACTATGACCCTGATCTTGACCTACTTTCACCGATAACAGGCGAGATAAAACGGGACCATGCGAGGATTTTGCAAGAGTGGTGCCAGTATAATTTTTGGAGAGGTTTGTAAAGTTATTAGTTTATGTAAGAACACTCATCTCCAAAACATCTGTATTTCTTGCTTTGTTCACATGATGTTGTTCAGCTTTGAAGAAACAGAACTGGAGTTATCAGATGTAACTTTCGCTAACGTCACTATCCTTCTTTACTTGAATGTAAAAGTCTGTTGAATTCCAGAATAACGTTTAAGAATACGCTCTCAAGCGGAAAATCTGTTTCTCCATCCATATAACTGTCACTTATGATAAATCTTTCCCTCATTCTATCGTCGAGTCTTTCATTCCACATAGAAGCGTAGTATTCATGGCCTAGCCTACTTATTCCAAACATTTGAGGCGACACTGTTCTTTGATATTTCCTGGGTGGGATTTTTTAACACAGTATTCTGATACTTACAAAAAATAATCGATGTGTAGTTGAGGTTGTTAATCTATTTATTTATTGACTTTTTTTTTGTTAACCACATTAATATGCCTAATTATGAGATTTAGTTTTTATCTACCTTATATATGTGTTTCTTTTGAATTTTCGACTAACATCAGTTTAGCCAGATTGTCATTTATATTTTTATTTTGCTACTATCTGACCATTTTATATAGCACAGGAGAGGCTGCTGTTAGTAATGGGGTTAATGAGAGCTGTAACTAAGTACTCCACTGTGAAAATTCATTCCGTAGGTGAATATAATACCCGGAATAAAAAATAAAAAAAATCAATACTCCATCAGATTGATGAGAATAATGTCAATCTCATCTACGTCTAGATTAATGTTTTTTTTCATAATTTAGACATTTCTGGTCTTCATTACAGTTCTTCACTGTTAGACCTTTATTTGGGAATCTCAGTTTTACTCCTGTTTCATTTTTTACGTATTCTAACTCAGACATGCTAACGCTCTTATGATCGAGTCAGCACTTTCATTCTGTTCCCACTAGCACCAGGTTTTGTTTATTTTGTCACCATTAACTCTTTCATGATAAGTACAGCTGTCCTATACTGCAGTTGATGCCAGTCAGTTCTACTGAGTTGCTAGGGCGTATAGTAGCAGTTAGTCTTAATGCTGTCATCTTAACTTTCACAGATAGGAAAACTCTCGTATTTTATTTCAGCCAACGCCAGATTTTTAATTGCTGAAAATGAGTCGCATGAGCCTATAACTATTAATTTGACAAGAATTATTAATCGAGCGATATTAAGTTTATAGGTCACTACATTTTAGGAACTTGGTGATCACCAGATATTTTAAAAACTGATTTATTAGTTAACTGACAGGTTTTCTGTTAAATGTTATGGACATTATTTTGCATTTATTATACATATTTTATTAATATTCGCATTCTATATACCGAAGCTTATTGTTTTTGTATTATTATTATTTTTATCTGCAGTTTTTCTTCTTTAATCTTGATATTATTTGGGAGGATATCCTAGGGTAACTCAATAACTTGTGCCAAATATAAATATCCTTGACCTATATTTGAAGGTCATTTTTGAAATTGAAATATCTCAGAAACTAATTGAGATACAGATATTTGGTTGAAAACCCTATAATAAACAGTTTGCTGAGAATTTTGGCTGAATATACTGCCATTTACCCTACTGAAAAGTACCGGATGCAAATCTGCTCAGTGTTTTCTTCGTAACACGCTTTAGAGAAAACCAAAAAGCTGTAAATCTATACAGAAATATAGCTGTGGTCGCTCTCATTGTCTGAAAGGAGTGTGATAAACATACAATCAGTCATTTATTGAGACAAATGTAAAATGTACCAATGCTTCACTTATTTCTTCCACACCTTTGTCTTCAAATCTTGTTGGTATTGCACAAGAAGCTACCTTAGGTTAATGAAAGTACATGCTCCAAATATGAATGACGAACCACTTTGCAAGGTCACTGTTTATGATTATTACGGAATGTTAGTGAAGCCCTTCAGCCTCAAAACGACGTCAGTTCTATTTTATTTTTACAATCTTAGGTC
>JAGKTI010015782.1:0-20145 GCA_018397915.1 Birgus latro
GTCAATAGTCAGACTTTACTTAAGTTCTTAGACATCATTATTTAGTACAACAAGACGACAAACACAAGCTCAACTACAAAATTCTGAATTCTTGGTGTAAATACGACTCATCGCTAATTTAAGTTTCAAATTAACTTTCTACGCCACTTTATCGAAACCAGACGTGAATTTGCACGTCCACTCGCTCCACACGTCCATTTACTTCCCTACTACCCTTTAACTAAAAACAAGCCCAAAAAATGAATTACAAAGTCCACTTCACATACTTTACAACATCTTAACACGGTCCAGAATTCACACTTATCACGTACATAACCTAACGTAAATTACATACATTATATACTTACACTATACTTATACTAACTTATATTACTCTTATTCTATTTATATCATATGCAAGAAAAATGGCATTACATTAACACATGTATGTCCTTGGTCAAACCTATATTGGACATGTTTTGAGCATGACAGAGAAAAAAATCACAGTGATGCTCTCACACCTGGGAAAAGTGGTCTCCAGTTTTGCAACAAAAATTGTTCCTGAACTAACGTGGGCACAGTTCAAACAAATCGTGATAAAAGCAGTCACACCCTCACTGGGAAAGGTTGTCGCGCCCTCCCAACTAGACGCCCTCACCTTTGAGGGAAACTTGGATGACACCTTTGTTCAGGTCAGGTGACTCATCACCACTGCTTACCTGGAGGCCGACACTGCCACCCGGGACCAACACACCTTCATCACTCTACTGAGGATCCTCCCTAGTGCCATCAGAGAACACTTTATCATCTGCGATCCAATGGGAGGTCTCAATAGAGACATTACGCTAGTGTGGCGCCTTCTCGCCACCCACCCCGCCCCTCAATAAGTCGGGGCGGTTAGCCGAATCCCCTCCAGGAAATTGCCCATCACCAAACCCCGGACGCCCCCTAGGGGTGCTGCTCTTAACTCTCACCATGCCTAGAGCAAACCCCAGAGACACCAGTAGTTTGATCTCCATCAACCCATGGGACTTCTCTGCACGTAGCAGCCGCTGCCCCATACACGGCATTAGGGAGCAGCTCAAAGCCGCCCAATGCAAAGTAGCCAAACAGGGGTGCCGCAAAGTCTCCGCCATCGAGAATGAGAACCTTGAGGGTGACGCCCCCACGACAGAATACCCCGAGCCCAAGGACACAGAGCTCAGAGAGGAGGATTAAAAGGATTTAAGAATCCCCGAGCTAGACCCTACAATGAGATCATATAGCCCCGCTAGGTAACAGGAGAGTGCTACCCCTCCCAGCACGGCGGTCCCGGGCGCGGCTCGAACTCGCGACCTCCCGGTCCCGGGCGCGGCTCGAACTCGCGACCCCCCGGTCCCGAGCTTGATGCTCTACCTCTGAGCCACCGTGCCCCCACAGCTCAGAGAGGAGGACGCCTCCCAGCACCTGGATTTTTAGGACTGCCCCCGCACCTCCCCACGGTGGCAGGGGCCTCCTCACAAGCATACCGCCCCCCAGTCTATGAGAAGATTAGGCTGAACTGGGTCAAAGCAAGACTTCTGGTTGATACGGGAGCAGCCAGATCATGCCTTTACCACCACTTTTACTCCTGTCACTGCAAAGCCTTCAGTCCTCTCTTCCCTATCTCCGCCCATCTGGTAGATGCGGGGGATGGCCCCCTGCCCATCCGTGGGGAAACCTGGGCCCTATGTGCTGAGACCCACCAGAATATATCTGCTCAACACAGATTCATCGTCTTGAACTCCACGTGCCGTGCATACAATGGCTATTTGGGGCTAGACCTCCTACAAAAACTCCACACTACCATCGATTGTCACAAGCGGCGCCTACAGTTCAACAAGCCACCAGATGCCCCCCCACAGCCACTCTGCACATGCACCACCTCACCCCCCCCTTCCCATTTACCCACGACATCATCTCCCCTCCCATACACCCCCCACAAACCCCAGTCCCCCTCTCCCATCCCACCCCCACCTTCCCCACCATGATTGCCGCCACAATCACAATTCCCCCCAACCACGAGGCCTGGTACCCATGCATTGCCCCAGTGGAAACTCTGTATTGTTTTCACCCAGCCCGCCATCGGGCGCCACTGCCTTCTGCCTACTGTCCCCCACTTTCCTCCCCCCCCACGCCGGAACATTGCACATCGCCAACATTTCCCTCATCCTCCCCAAGGGACTAGTGGTCGGAGAGATGGAGGAAGCAGAGCCCTGCGCCTCTCCCCCCTCCCTTCCTTCTGACGCCCTTTCCCCCATACCTAACTACCTCTCCCCACAACAAACCGACAGCCTTCAATGCCCTCTACTGGACTTTCAAGACATCTACTTATCGGAACCCGCAGACATCGGCCACACTACATACCTGGCCCAAAAGATACATATGATGGGACCGCCCATACGTCAACCCTCATGCAGAAAAAAACCTAATCAACGGGCTGAAGAAGACCAGCAGGTCCAGTATATGCTCAATGCCGGCGTTATATCACCCTCCACCAGCCCCTGGTCCTCCCCCATCATCCTTGTGAAGAGTAAAGACGGTACCTTGCGCTTCTGCGTCAACTACCGCAGACTCAACAATGTAACTACCAATGATGCCACACCCCTGCCCAGAATTGACAACTCCCTAAACTCCCTATACGGGGCATCCTGGTTCTCCACTCTCGACCTCCAGTCAGGATATTGGCAACTCCCCATCCACCCGGATAACAGAGGCAAGACAGCATTTTCCACCTCTAACAGTAAGCACTACGAGTTCAATGTGCTCCCCTTTAGCCTCTGCAATGCCCCCGCCACCTTTTCCAGGTTAATGGAGTCAGTACTTAGCGGCCTCACTTGGGAAGTATGCCTGGCATACTTGGATGACGTAATTGTCTTTAGCTGCACCTGGGCCGACCACCTCCACCACCTACATCAGGTATTCCTCCGCATCCGACAAGCCGGACTCAAGCTCAAGCTGTCCAAATGCGTCCTAGCCCAATGCTCTGTTTCCTTCATGGGACACGTCATCTCCACTGAAGGTATAGCCCCAGATCCAGAAAATCTGTGAGACATAGCTGACATCCCCCTTCCCCAAGACATCCATCAGGTGCGCACCTTTATCGGCCTCGCATCCTACTATCGACGCTTTGTCAAAGGCTTTGCAAACATCGCCAAGCCTTTCCACGGCCTAACAAAGAAAGGAGAGCCATTTACCTGGACAGAAGACCAGGCACAAGAGTTCAACACCCTAAAGAACAAGTTAATTACCGCCCCCGTAGTTGCATTCCCAGATTACACCCTCCCATTCCGCCTGTACACCAACGTCTCCTTTGTGGCAATCGGAGCCATCCTAGCCAAGTACAAGAGGGGTGGGAACACATTATAGCCTGTGCCAGCTGCATGCTCAACCAAGCAGAGAAAAGTTATGCAGCCACGAAGCAAGAATGCTTTGGCATCATCTGGGCTCTGCAGTACTTCCGGGCTTACCTGGCAGGCACCCACATCACCATCATTACAGATCACCAGTTCCTACAGTGGCTGAGTCAATCCGAGACCCAAAATGCCCAAATCATCTGATGGAGAGAAACCCTGGAGGAATTCCACTACAACATGGCATATTGGTCCAGCAAACTCCACACAAATGCCGTTGCCCTCTCCAGACTCCTCATAAGATCCATCTGCGATGCTTCCACCCTCCTGCAGCAATGGCAAGAAAAGCGCTGCCCAGACTGGATGCCGCCCCACGTCTTCTCCAAGCTACAACGGCATGGCAACCACCTGTTCACCTGCTCAGGCCACATCGCCCTAGACCAAGCACTGCCCTCAATACCTTAGTCCACCTACACTCAGAATCGGAATCCACCTTGGGGCCAAAAAAACTCCTCCAAATATTTAGTGACATTCACTGGACCCCAAACCCCTCCTCCCTTGCTAAGCAAGTTGTCCTGCGCACTCGAGAAAGATGCCACATGCATGCCAGGTCCCACAGGTAACATCACCGTGAACAAACCCTGGCAACTCCTGTCAGTTGACGTCGTCGGAGCTCTTCCACCCAAGTCCGGCTATAGATACATTATCACCTTCGTCGACATCTATTCTAAGTTCCAAACTGCTTGCCCGGCGAAAGAACATCACGCACTCACCGTCGTGGATGCCCTCGTCTGCCCTGTCTTCCCCTGCTTTGGCGACCCCATGCCCTCCACTCCACAACACCCCAGAATTCACAAACAAAATATGGACAGAACTCGCCCAGCTGTTCGGGTACAGCATCTCCCATTCCTCCCCATATTGGCCCCAAGGAAACGGGATCTGCAAGAGAAGGCATCACACCCTACTCAACCAGGTGCAGACAAGAATTCAGGAAAAACAAAGTGACGACTGCCCAGCTCACGTCAAAATAGTACAATGGGGGATGAACTCCTGCCCCCACGAGGACAGCATCACCCCACATGAGTGAGTGTTTGGTGAGGCGCCCCTCCTCCTACCGCTCTGTCGCCACCTACAACCACCCACCACCTCTCCCAACTCCGATCCCCTGCACCACCTCAAACGAAAACTACACCACCTACAGAACAGCCAAAATCTCAGCCCTGACACCCGACCTTCCAGCCCCTACAAACCAGGCGACTCCGTCGCCCACCCCACACAATCTAGCACCCCAATATACAGGGCCGTTCACAGTCATAAAGGTCCCCAACTCTTACCAAGTTGTCGTCCAGTACCACAACACCATGTGCACGTATCGCAATCGCCACGTGCCTCGCTTCCACGAGGCCCCAACCCCTCCAACACGCCACTCTCGCCCACCCACCCCATGCCGTGCCCCTTCACCAGAACATGACACTGACTCATACTCCTGCTACCTCACCCCCTCGCTCTCCTCACCTTCCCCCAATCCCCCCTCCACCACCACTATACCATCCCCCAGATCCTATGCCTCCCCCCAAACCCCCCCACTCGCTCCCGGCAACCTCACCTCACCTTACCACGCCATCACCTTCAAACCTAGCACAACGTGCTCACTCAGCACCCCCAAGTCCACCTACTTTGCCCACTTACAGTGCGCCCTCGACACTATCAAAAACTATCTCTGCTCCCACCCAGCCGCCAGGCACCCAAGCCACCCACTCGCTGCCTATGCCGCTCTAACCTCACCTGACACCACATGGCCAACCCACCACCGCACGCCCATCCTCTCCACCCACTCCCCAACCCTCGCATGACGCCAGCCACCCCTCCCCCACATCCCTCCACACACACCCACCTCACCCCCTCAAATCACCATACTGCACCCCCATCCACACAACACCCACTCCACCACCTCCCCACCCACACCCGTACTCACCACCACATGAACATGATCAGTACACCCATCACGCCCACCAACCAGACCTGCCCCAAAGCCTTCACCTCCACTCACACTGATGCCCACCACACCACCAACACCCAACACCTCACCCTTCACCCTGCACCACAATGAATGGAAAATTCCCCTGGTCCACCCTACTAAGCTGATTAAGCCAACACCTCCACGACCTTATAAAGACAGAGTGACCTCACTCATCTCCAGTCTACCGGCAGCCCCCGCAGGGCACACACATCACTCTGCCGCCAGAAATGAAACTTAAGCGTGTGGTATGGACCCCGACTGGAGGACGGAAGCACCAGCCCGAGGGCACCACCCAAATCCTCCACCTCCTCCGGCAGACACACCAACCATCCACCCTAACCCTCATCTACTCCCCACATCAGGAGCCAAGCATCACAGCACAGCACTGGAGATGCCTGTTCCACCACCTCACGCCCTCCTACCAGACCACCACTGCGAGTACGTACCGCCTCCAGCCACGGGAACATGACTTTCACCCCCACGAAGGTGGTGAAATGCCCAGCCAGCGGAGTGACCTCGACACCACCACCCCAGAGGGAAGACATGGGGAGGTGACACCAGCCCTAGGAGGGGACCACGGACAGGCACAGGTGCTCTGCACCACACTGCCCCACATCACCTCTGGCCCAATGCCCCTCTTACCCTCAACCAGATCCTGGGAGGTGCATCTACTCGGTGCATTACCCTCTGACTGGAACGGCGTTCACCAGACTCAGGGTGGGACTGACCCTCAAATAGTCCCAGGTAGGCCCTCGGCTACAGAGTCCCCTGGACCTGCAGCGAAAAGAGGGAGAAAGGCAACCAGCCCTCATAGACCTACTGTACCTCAGGGGAGCAGCGGCACAGTAGAGGCAACCAGCCCTACTGTAGGAGAGAAGTCCACAGGACCTCCTTATTCTATCTGCCATAGGGAGCAGGCATCTCGGCACGTCCGCCAGACGACCCTCGCCTGTACTCCAGAGGAAGGTAGTGGAGCTAACATAGAGTCCTTCAAACTTACAGGGGGAGAGACCACCAGTCGTTCCCCAGCTGTAACTTTCCCCTGGCAGCAGGGGAGCCGTAGAGTCCTCCGGATCTACTGCTTGGGCCCAGAAGTCTGTCAGACTTCCTTTTCCTGCTGTCCCCGGGATGAGTGGACCCTCAACAGAGTCCTCCGGACCTGTCGGACCGAGGAAGAGTCCTCCGGACCTCCTTCACCCACTCGCTCAGGAGGGAGCCTGGGCAGAGACCTCTGGACCTGCCAGGTGGGAAGAGAGTCCTCCGGACCTCCTCCCTCTGCCCCAGCGTGGAGTTCTGGCATTGCCCCTCGGGCCCGCCAAGTCGAGGGTGAAGCACCGGCCCGCCCCCTTCGACTCACCTGGAGGCTCCCTGAGAGGGCGCTGTCCCTTGCTCAGCCCACCCCGCCAGCAGGCGCTGTCCCTCCGGGATGGACGGAGATTGCTCCCCTGCAGACCTACTGGTGGAGAGTGTGTTGAGCGGACCAGTGGAGAGCCTGAGTATCCTGTCTCTGCAGCCCATCCCCCAATGCCCTCGGCAGCTGATGGACTCCTCCCAGGTGAGAGGTCGCAGATGACCCTTGATGGCCTTCCCTTCCAGACGAGACTGCAGCCCCAGGACTACGAGGGCCACTCCCCAGGCGACCCCAGGCCCAGACCAGCCCGGTCCCTCCTCCCAGACTCCTTGCACAGCCAAGGGCAGGCGCTGAGCAGCACGCCTCCTAGCCCTCTTTGGCCCCACTCCCAAGGGCCCCCACACCCCTACAGCCCCTGGCAGTAGAGAGCCGCCCCACATGCCGCCCTCCAGCCGGACTCCGGACCACGCACTATGAGACCCGTGCCCTTATCGCCCCGACGGGCCGCCCCCTACGCTGGGTCGCTACCTGAATCTACTGGCAACGTAACTTCAGTGTGCCATAGTGTAATAATCAACAACTGTGCCCTCCCTTAGTAATACAAACCCCGACAGTGTGTGTCTCCCTTACCAGAGTGTCGTGACCCCTGTGTGACAACAACCTGCTCCCCCTCCCCCCGTGCAAAACCCAGAATCTCGGGACCCAGTGTAAACTCAGTGCCCATACCTAACGTAAGTGACGCCCTCCCCTGTGCTACCATGTGAACCTCTCAGCATTGTTATTGTGACCCACAGATCGACCCCACAAATGCTGATTCCCCATTCGTGTATAATATTTGTGTTCATTGATAATGTCACGACCCCCTTGTCATATCCCTGTCCCCACACAGCGTCACTGCCTATATAATATTCCACCCGGGAAACGTAGTGTTGTACCTGTGCTCAGTGATAACGTCACACGGACCCTGTATGATATCTCAGTCTACATATGTTGTCATAACCTGTGTGATATTCCAGCTGAGAGACATTGTGTTATATGCTGTGATTGTAATTGTTCCACATATAGAGTTGGTCTACGGACTGTATTTAACTATAAGGTAATATATGTGTAATACTGGGTAGCCTGTGTTTGAGCCCTGTCCCTTGTCTGCATGCTGTAGATCGGTCTTGAACAAAAGAACCCAGTCACTTGCCCGTATCCTAGCCCAAGAAGTTGGACCACGAATACGTTGCATAACAATTACCTTACTTGAATACAACTGAATACAATACAGGATAATATTATGCACAATACACTATAGAGTAGTCTAGGCACTATAGACAGGATCAGAGGACTCTGGGATGGGTGGCGCAGCATTGGGCTGCAACGGGTGCCGCCTGGTGTCGTGGATGTCCCGTCTGGTGAGGCAGCCTTCGTCAGGAGGCACGGGACTACTACTGGGGTGGCATAGTCTTTGGCTGCTTCAGGTGCTGAACTGGTGTCATGGAGGAGGTCCCTTCAGGTGAGGCGGCCTTCGTCAGGAGGCACTGGACTACTGCTGGGGGTCGGGTCGTTAGGGGTCGCCTGCAGGACGGCGTAGTGAGGTGCCCATCACTGAGGAAACCTGAAGGTCTGGCTTCTGGGCTGGACCTGAATAGAGAGAGCAGGCGCACTTGTTTGCACCCGCTCTGTTGAGCAGGACGTCGTCTGGCAGGGTTGGGGAGGTCACGCCCCGGTGCCCTAGGGATGTCCCAGCGGGTCTGAGGGCTGCGGTCTCTCACTGGCAGGGCCTTTGTCTGGTGGGGTCGGCGGCGTCCTTCTCGTGGTCAGTCCGTCATGTGTTGGTGTTGCTGGGGAGCAGGTTGTAGGGCTCGTACCCCGGCGAATACCACAAGGCCTTACCAGACCTCCTCCAGGTGTAGCTCCTCCAGAGAAGGGTCTCTGAGTGGAATGAGGGCGAGGGATCCTGCTCTGCCACAGGTGGAGGTGGGTGAGCAAGGGAAATCCTCGAAGGGGGAAGGTACAGGTGTAGGGGATGAGGGGTAGCACGTGGTCGTTCCCTCCTCAGCACGGCTGGTGGCAGTTGCCAAGTCCCCTAGAACAACGGGCACAGAGCGGCGAGTGGCCATCTCCTGCACAGTGTGGCTAGTGGCCGTCACTGGGTTCCCGTGCTCCTGATGGACTACAGGTGGAATGCGGCAGGTGGCCGTCACACGCCCGCCGGTGTGGTTAGTAGCTGTCACCGACGTGTCATGCCCCGAGAAGACTGGACCCCTAATGCGGTTGGTGGCCATCACTGGGCTGCCGGTGTGGCTAGTGGCCATCACCGAGGCCTTCTTTCCCTGTGGGACGGTAGACGAGGTGCAGTTACTGGCCATCACCGAGGCCTTCCTTCCCTGTGGGACAGCAGACGAGGTACAGCTAGTGGCTGTCACCTGCCTACTGGTGCAGCTGGTGGCCTTCACCTGAGCCCTGTTCCCCAGGGGGCCTGCAGTAGTAGTGCGGCTGGTGGCCATCACCCTCCTGCCAGAGCGGCTTGTGGCTTTCACCAAGTTGATGTCCCCTCTTGAGGAGGCAGTCAAGGTGCGACTAGTGGCCATTAACTGCCTGCTGGTGCAACTAGTGGCCATCACCGGAACCCTGTCTTTTGAAGGGCCAGTTAACAGGGAGTGGCTGGTGGCCATCTCCCCCCCCCCCAGGTACGGCTGGTGGCCGTTACTCGGTCCTGTTGAGGGAGGGTAGCAGCTGCAGAGCAGCTGGTGGCCATCACCGAGGTGCTGTCTGGGGCTATGGGGCTAGCCCCACCCTGAACCTGAGGAGTGCTGGCCCGGCTGGAGTGTAGTGTGCTGTTACTGCACACTCCAGTTAGCGTTGGTTGCGGTTAGAGGGGCGTAGGGTAGTGGGGGAGATAATCCCCTGTGGCCCTGACTCTGCACGCTCCTTCTCAGCCTCTCTGTTGTTCCCTCCTGGGTTGAGGGTCGCACCTCTGTCATTCCTTCATGGGTGGGGGACTAACCTGGTGTGCACTTTAGTGGCTATCATGAATTTTTCGTCCCACACAGTTAACTTACGTGGAATGTTTGGAGTGTTTGTTGATTCTGACTTGGGAGGCTTCTATATAGCTTTCCTGAAAAAAAGCAGCTTTATCGAAATTATTTCAAGGTGTATCTTTAGAGCTCCTAGGCTATACAGGTGTTATGTGGTGGGGAGAGTGCAATGAAACTTTTCATAAAATATGCTAGTTGTGTGCCTGGGTGAGTGGAACTACCCATATAGTGCAAAAGTGCATGATAACAAGGTGGATACAAAGTATAGATAAGGGAGGCAATATAAAGGAAATCGAGAGAAAGAGGAAAAGCTTTGGAATGTTGAGTCAAAGAGAAAATGCGGGGATGGCCCGACCGGGAGGGAGGGAGGCCACCCCCCCCAATGTTTGTTTCTGAGTTAATCTTGTTGCCCGTTCTGGGTAAACATGGCAAGTGCACTCTGCCATGTACTTAGAAGCTTATGGTATATATATATATATATAATTTAATTTATCAGTTGCACTGATTAAGACGTGATAACTTGAATTCTTTGCGGCTTTAGGAAAGCAGCCGCCATATTAGTGATGACATCAGAACTCATACTGCAGATGACGCTCCAGTCCATCACACAATACTTTACCAGTAACAACTGGTGGAGCGACCCCGACACCACCACCCCAGAGGGAGGATATGGGGAGGTGACACCCACTGAAATGCAGAGCATCAATACATGGCGAAATACCGAAGTTCCCCATCCACGTTACCTAGGCAAGACACCTACCCCAGAAGGAGATACCCAAGGAGAGGAAATGAGCGGCACGGGCTCAGTACAAGACGGGCGCACCTGCATCTCTCCCTCATGCCCGTCTTGTGCTCAGGTAACTCACTGCAGAGGTTACAGTCACTGCAAATTACACCTCCACAGGACCAATCATCACCAGGTTCAGGGTGGAGCTAATTCTTTAGCCTCAGGCAGCACCCCGGAGTTGGCCACCAGCTGCCCACTTGCTGCTTCCCTCCCTCAGCCATACCGGGTAACAGCCACCTTCCCGTATGCGGGGAGGAGACGGCCACCTTGCCGCCCTCGCTATAACTCCAAAAAAGGAGGTAGAGTGATGGCTACATTGCTGCACTTACTCACACTGGGTAACAGCCACCTTGCTGCACACGGGGAGGAGACGGACACCAGCCGCCCTCGCTCTAACTCCACAAAAGGAGGTCAAGTGACGGCCACCTTGCCGCACTCACTCACACCGGGTGATGGCCACCTTGCTGCACAAGGGGAGGAGACGGACACCAGCCGCCCTCGCTCTAACTCCACAAATGGAGGTATAGTGACAGCCACCTTGCCGCACACGGGGAGGAAAGGGACACCAGCCGCCCTCGCTCAAACTCCACAAAAGGAGGTCAAGTGATGGCCACCTTGCCGCACTCACTCACATCGGGTGATGGCCACCTTGCTGCACAAGGGAAGGAGACGGACACCAGCCGCCCTCGCCCTAACTCCACAAAAGGAGGTATAGTAATGACCACTTTGCCGCACTCACTCACACTGGGTGACGGCCACCTTGCCACATATGGGGAGGAGATGGACACTAATAGCCCTTGCTCTAACTCCACAAAAGGAGGTATAGTGATGGCCACCTTGCCGCACTCATTCATACCAGGTGATGCCACCTTGCCACACACAGGTAGGAGACGGACACTAGCCGCCCTTGCTCTAACTCTTCAAAAGGAGAAATGGTGACGGCCACCTTGCTGCACCTAGGAGACGACCACCTTGCCGCTCCACTAAAAGAACAAAAAGAAAGGGTCACGGCAAGTGCCCTTCCCCTCTCTCCCCACAGGGACATCCTCCCCCTCTACCAGCAGTTGGAGGAGGCCTGGCAAGGACCCCTGGTGTCTGGAGTCCTAGCTCTCTCCCTTGACCCCTGGTGGCCCCAGCCCCTGTCGGACTCTGCTGCCCCAAGCTGCCACAGCCCACACCTGGCGGAGGCTCAGCAACGAGACCGCAGCTCCAGGACCAGCTGAGGTGTCCCCAGGACCCCGGGGTGAGAACTCCCTAGCCCCACGCGACGACCTCTTCGCCGGCAGGGCAAGCGCAGGCAAGTGCACCTACTCTCCCTGATCAGGTCCAGCCCCTAGGCCCGAGCCCCCGTACTCCTGTGGAAGGGCACACCCCGTACCACGGCCCTCTGACCACTCCCAGACGAGACATCGACGGGTCGGCCTCCTGACACAGGCCCCAGAAGCCTTGACGACCCCAGGGTCATCTGATGCAGGTCGCTGACCCGGGCCCTCCACTACCGCTGGGCCTCATCCTACAGCAAGCTCCAGTCACACCCTCCTGTCACCAAGTCCTCTGGCCCTGTCTATCTGTGTGTGACATTATTTCCTTGTAAAGTGTGCCATATATATTGTAACAGTGTTGTAATTTGTGGTAATATATGTGTATGATTGTAGCCCTGAGTTTAATGCCCTGTTCCCACTGAATGCCTTAAAAGAGCACAACCTGGTCTAGAAAAAGAACCTCGCTCCAGGCTCCGTGTCTAAGGGACGAGAAGTCATGCCCTTATACACGCAGCATAACACTGGTTGCGAGTGGTTGTTCTTGACCTGGTGGGTGGCAACAGGGGAACAAGGGAAACTTCGGCAAAATGGCAACAAAACCACACGTCCAGATACCCAAATTCAACCCTGAACAATATGACATCCACACATACATGGAAATAGTAAAACCACTGCTAGACATAGCCTTCGAGACAGACAGACAGAAAATAGCAGTAACGCTACCACACTTCTGGGCAAAGCAGTAGCCACAATTGCACCCAAGATCATCCCGGAGTTAACATGGGCAGAATTCACTAAACTTACGACTCAGGCAGTCACCCCCTCACTAGGGAAAGTCGCAGCGTTAGCACAGCTCGACTCCCTCACCTATGATGGAAACCTTGACGACACACTCGTCCAGGCCCAGCGACTCGTCACTGGCACATACCCAGGATGCAACAAGGAAACCCAGGAGCAACATGTTTTTAATTCCCTGGTCAGGATTCTCCCTAGCACTGTCAGGGAGCACTCCACAATTCATGACCCCACGGGAGACTTGGATCAAGACATCCAGTTTGTACATCGCCTCCTGGCTGCCCATACTACCCCACAGCAGATTGGCGCTGTAAGCAGATTACCCACACAAAAACCAGTGCAACATGCCCCTCTCGCCCACCTCCAGTCCATCCAAGCCCTCCACCAACGCCCTCCATCCCCAAGGCCCACCCCTCACGCAAGCGTCTTGACGCAAGAGACACCAAATGGATTTCCATCAACCCATGGGAGTAGCAACAAACGCCCCCACCACGACATCAGGGAACAACTGAAAGCAACTCGGAGGAAATCCACCACGCAAGGACGCTGTAAGATTTCGGTCATAGAGGATGAGGGCACCAAGGGCGCCGCCGCCATGGACAACCACTTAGACACCGGTGGAACGGAGCCCGAGGACGACGATATACCGCAGCACGGTGGTGGGGGCCACCTCACAGAAATACCGCCCCCCAGCCTACAACAAGATGAGACTAAATCGGGTAAAGGCAAGGCTGCTACTCGAAACGGGAGCAGCTAGATCCTGCCTATACAGCCATTTCTACTCCCGTCACCATTCGACCCTCGGCCCGCATTTCCCCACCTCAGCTCACCTTGTGAATGCAGGGGATGGCCCCATGCCCATACGTGGGGAAATGCAGGCCCTACGCGCAGACACGCACCAAAACGTCTCTGCACTACACCCCTTCATCATTTTTTACTCTACTGGTTGGGCGCACGAGATACCTGGGGCTGGATCTTCTTGAAAAGCTCCGGACAAGCATCGACTGCCACGGGTGGCGACTCCAGTTTAACAAATCTCCAGACTCCAGCCCCCAACCCATCTGCACATGCATGCTGTCCCCCCGGCCCCGGTCCCCCCTCCCCCCCCGGGGCTCTTCCCCCCTGCCTTCTCCCTCCCTCTCCCCCCCCCCCCCCCACGGCAATACGCTGTGTATTGCTAACCTCTTCACCACCCCCCTTACCCTACCAAAGGGACTAGTCGTGGGGGAAATGGTGGAGGCCAAGCCCTGCACACCCCCCTCGTGCCCCTGCCCCCCTTCCTCCCTTACCCCCCCATCTCTCTCCCCACCAAACGGACAGTCTACGCCACCTGCTCCTGGACTTTCAGGACCTATTTGGATCAGAACCAACCAACTGATATAGGCCACACCACTGTCCTGACCCATGAGATCCACACAGAGGGACCACCAATTCGCCAACCATCTCGACGAAAAAAAAAAAACACCACCGAGCTGATGAGGCCCAGCAGGTCCAGGAAACGTTAGATGCTGGTCTCATCTCACCCTCCACCAGCCCGTGGTCCTACCCCATCATGCTAGTGAAAAAGAAAGATGGGTCAATGAGATTCTGTGTGGACTACTGAAGCCTCAACGACGTTACTGCCAAGGATGCCACGCCCCTGCCACGTATATATGACCCCCTTGACTCCCTGTACAGAGAATCATGGTTTTCCAGCTTGGACCTCCAGTCAGGGTATTGGCAGGTTCCAGTACACCCCACCGACAGAGAGAAAACTGCCTTCTCCACCAGCAATGGGAGACATTACGAGTTTAATTTCCTGCCCTTCGGACTCTGCAACGCCTGCCACTTTCTCACACCTTATGGAGTCCGTCCTTAGTGGCCTCACCTGGGAGACTTGCCCTGCCTACCTAGACAACGTCATCGTTTTTAACAGGACCTAGGCTGACCACCTCCACCGCCTCAAGCAAGTCTTCCAACGGATCAGGCAAGCCGGGTTACAACTTAACCATCCAAGTGCACCTTGGCGGCACGCTCTGTTACCTTCCTGGGACACATTATCTCCTAGGAAGGGATTGCCCCCAACCCAGACAAGCTCCGCGCCATCATGGACCTCTCTCTACCAAAGGACATAACAGAAGTCCGAGCTTTCCTGGGACTAACCTCCTATAACCGGAGGTTTTAACCTTCCAGTCCCGACTGGTTTTTTACCCAGCCTACCCCCAGGTCCTGACCGATTTTTGACTTTTTGTTTTTTGGCTGAAACCTTCACTTTTGGTGAGAAACATCGAAAATTCATAGAGAAATAGCAATCCTGAAGTTAGAAATGTTGATACAGGTGTCACTCAACCTTACATTTTCCTTCTTTTTCAGGGTACCTGGCTAAAGAAAACGAACTATGGAAGGGTTAACTAATTACGTATTTATTTCATTTATTTGGTGCGAATTTATGTGTAGTACAAGTTTATATTGGTTTTCATACAATAATATAGGCGTTTATAAGCATTGTTCACTCACCCAAAAACCCCAGTATATGGCACCTTCCTTTACGACATTACCACCTCATCACTTTTGTTTGTTTCTACTTCTAGCTTCTTTGTTTCTTTGTCCTCCGCCTTAGGAATCACTTCCACCGTGAATTTTGTCATTGGAGAGACCGTGGGGCAACATACCTTTACTGGCCAGGTTACAGCTAACAGGTGAATTGCCCAGTGTGGGGGGGTGGGGGAGGAGCGGGGGGTTAGGTGGGGCCAGGCAGTATCCCCGCTTGACAGCAGGTAGAGGAAGGTCTCCCACATATGCCTACCAAAAATCACCCGCGAATGTTGAAAATTGTGCACACAATGGGCCTTGCAATTGAGTGGTGTACGATGCACGTCGTTGGATCTGTCCGCAGAAAAAAAGTAGCGACGTGCATCGTATGTTGGTGGGACTCGGCGGGTTAAAGGGCTCTGCCGATATCTCTAAGCCCCTCCACGACCTAACTAAAAAGGGAGAGTCTTTTACACGGACAGAGGACAGAGTTACCGCCTTCAACGTCTTGAAGAACAAACTTATCACAGCCCCCGTCGTTGCCTTCCCAGATTACAACCTGCCATTTCGCCTATACACGGACGTGTTACTCATCACAATCGGCGCCGTCCTAGCACAAGTACAAGAAGGATGGGAATACATTATCACATGTGCCAGCAGAACCCTCCATCAGACTGAAAGGAACTACGCTGCCACCAAGCGAGAGTGCCTTGGAATAATCTGGGCCCTAGAGCACTTCCGGACCTACCTGTCTGGCACTAAGGTCACCATCATCACTGACCATTAATCGCTCCAATGGCTCCAACAATCAAACACCCAAAATGTGCAGTTCATCAGATGGAGGGAGACCTTAGAAGATTTCCCCTACGAAATCTCCTATCACCCTGGAAAACTCCTCACAAACACTGATGCCCTGTCCTGGCTCCCTATACAAACCATCCACCCCGCGTCCGAACTGGTCCAACAATGGCGAAATAGTAATCGACCAGACTGGTTACCAACCCCTGTCTTTTCTAAACTCAACCAACAAGGCGATCACCTCTTCACACAAATGGGCCACATCATACTCGACCCCAAAACCATCCTGGAAACCTTGACCCATCTCCATTTTAACAGGGATACACCTGGGCACAAAAAAATTACTACAGGTGTTGCGAGACATCTACTGGACAGCAAGCCCCGCCAACTTGCCCCAACAAGTGGTTCAAGTCTGCTGGGCCTGTGCACTTGAGAAGGACATCACCCGCACCTCCGGCCCTGCCGGCAGAACCACGGCTCACAAACCCTGGGAACTCCTGGCCGTGGATGTAGTACGCCCTTTACCACTGAAAGCCGGCGTCCGTTATATAATCACGTACATAGACAGCTACTCCAAGTTCCTCATTGCCTGTCAAGCTAAAGAACACCATGCTGTGGCAGTAGCTGAAGCCCTCGTCCACCACCTCTTCCCCTATTTCGGTATTCCACAGGCACTACAATCTGAAAGCACGCTGGAATTCACCGAGAAAGTATGGCAAGAATTCGCTACCCTTTTCGGATAGCAAATTTCCCACTCCTCTCCCTGCTGGCCCCAAGGAAATGGCATTATATAAAAGGAGCCATCGCACCCTCTTAAATCAGGTGCACACCCAAGTAGAGGAGACTCGAGATGAAGACTGGGCCACTTATGTAAAGATCGTGCAGTGGGGACTAAACACCTGCCCCAGAGATGACAGCATCTTCCCCCATGAGCGTGTTTTCACAGAAGCCCCGTTCCTTCTTCCCCTAGACATCACCTCAAGCCCCCGACCAAGCCCCCAGTGTCCAACCCCCTTCACCACCTACAAAGCAGGTTACACCACCTGCAAAAGCACCAAGATCTCAAGACGGACACCTAACTCACCAGCCCCTACAAGCCAGGAGATACAGTTATGGTGGCCCAACTACCAACCCCACACAAACTGGCCTCTTGATTCACGGGCCCCTGCACCATTACCCATATCCTCAATCCATATAAAGTCACCACTGACTATCATAACACCCCACACATACCGTAATAGACACGTCAGACCGTACATGGTGAACAAACTCCCGCCCGCTCCGCCACCTACATCCCCCAGCCATGCAGCCGCATCTTCCCCCTCCACCCCCACCTCTCCCTCCGATTCCTATTCCCTATACCTTACCCCCTCCCCCTCCTCCGCCTCATCCCCCATCCCCTCATCCTCACCTGCCGCCTCCTCGCCCGGCTCGTTATCCCCTACCTCCACCTCCCCTGCCCCCAACACCGATTCACCTCACTCATACGCTTATGCTACCTCTCCTGAGCCACACGGCACTGCATTCCACAAACCTTAATCCACCACCCCTCCTCACACCACCATGTCCTAAGCATCTCGCACCTCCCACACAGCCCATACTATCCCCTCCATGTTCCATTCCACTGGCTAAACCCCCTCCCACCCCCGCCAGCCCACCACCCACGCCGTCTCCACCACCTTCACCAACAACCACCAACCGCCCCTCCACATCCCACACCCCACCACATCCCTCTCCACCAACGCCCAAACTCACCACCTCCACCACCCGATCTGAGCGAGTCTCATGCCCACCCCAGCAATACACCGCCACCCCCTCCCCACTGCCACCCACCACCCCGACGCTGCCAAACACCAACCAAGTGATATACATTATTCACCAAGCCAAGCTAACAGCCCAGCCACCCACACTCCCAAGGGACATCATCACCTCCAACTACAGGCATAAAACGCCAGCCCACCCGTCGGTGGCCAGCATTCAGCCACAGCCCACCATTGCCACCATACCATCTCCGGCTATGAAGATCCACCGTGTCACATGGGCCCCCATCACGGAGAAGGAAAAACGCGTTCGGGGAACACTCCACCTGTGGCACCTCCTCCAGAAATCACCCCAACCCTCCACACTGTTCATCACCTTTACCAGTAGCCACCAACCAGATTCCTTCACCACCCACTGGACATCCCTCCTGCAACACCTTACACCACAACACCAGTCTGCCACCACCCATACCTACCACCTCCAGGCACGGGGACGTGACTTTTTCACCACTGACAGTGGTGATATGCAGAGCATCTATACATGGCGAAATATCGAAGCTCCCCATCCACCTTACCTGGGCAAGACACCCACCCCAGGAGGAGATGCCCAGGGAGCGGAAATGAGTGGTGTGGGCTCAGTACAAGACGGGAGCACCTGCATCTCTCCTGCACACCCAACTTGCGCTCAGGTAACTCGCCACAGAGGTTACAGTCACGGCAAATTACGCCTCCACCAGACCAACCATCGCCAGGTTCAGGGTGGGGCTAATTCTTTAGCCACAGACAGCACACCAGAGTTGGCCGCCAGCCTCCCACTTGCTGTTTCCCTCCCTCAACCATACCGGGTGATGACCACCTTGCCGCCCTTGCTATAACTCCACAAAAGGAGGTAGACTGATGGCCACCTTGCTGCACTTACTCACACTGGGTGACGGCCATCTTGTAATGCCATATTTCTTGCATATGATATAAGTAGTATAAGAGTAATATAAGTTATTATAAGTATAGTGTAAGTATAAAATGTATGTAATTTACGTTAGGCTATGTATGATGTAAGAGTAATTCTGGACCCTGTTAAGTTGATGTAATGTATGGGAAGTGGACCTTGTAATTCATTTTTGGGCTTGATTTTAGTTAAAGTGTAGTAGAGGAGTATTATTGTTAATGTGGAGCGAGTTGGACACGCAAATTCGTGTCTAGTTTCGATAAAGAGGCGTGGAAAGTTAATTCGAGATTTAAATTAGCGATGAGTCGTATTTACACCTGGAATTCAGAATTTTGTAGTTGAGTTTATGTTTATCATCCTATTGTACTAAATAATAATGTCTAAGAACTTAGGTAAAGTCTCATTGTTGATTGTTGTCATTATTAGCCGTGAAATTAATTTATTTAACACAGTCACCAGATCACGTAGGCCAGTGCCAGCGTGAAACAAAGAGAAATTGTGTCAATGCATGACTTTTGGCATCGCTTTAAAATTGTTAGACCTATGTTATTGCCACAAAATTTAAATCATCATGTCATTTTGTATAAGTAGAGGACTGTGTAAACTCCTTGTTGTCAAATTCTTAGACGATGGTATAACAAGATGGCTGTACAGTAATTGGTCAAAGTCAGAACCGGGTAGTAAAAACGTTGCGGGTTTTAGCGGGGCGTCCTGCGTCCTTACCCAGGGAGCGTCATTTCTGAGTTGAACCTCATGGAGGGCGGAACTCCGCAGGTAATGTTCCCGAGTAATTCACGGTATTTCTCCCCCATACGTCATCATAATTAGTTGTCATTCTAACTATATATATAAAGTAAGTTGTCTGATAATATTTTCCAATGCTATTATATGACTTCTGAGTTGAACCTCATGGAGGGCGGAACTCCGCAGATATGGTGTGGCGTCACGGTATCCAGTGCGTCCAGTGTGTCGTGTCTCGCAGCCTCTAGTGCCAAACGCCCTTACACGTTTCCACTTAGTCCCTTTCGATTCACAGTGTCGTTAATGTTGTATGGTCCACTTAGTAAGCCTTTTATTCATGTAGTGTAATATTTTGGTTATAAGTGAGTGAGAAGCGGAGTGTTGTATTACTTCAACATGCAGAGTGCTGTGAGTGCTGAGTCTACATATTAAATTAATCTTGGGCGTCTGATTATTACATAGATATGTTATGTTGTGCAAACCCATGGAAAATAGGGAGGTTTTCTTTAAAAGTAGAGTAAACTGTGTACGTGTTGTAGACTGGGGATTACTACGAGTCCTTTTGAGACTGTGGTTTATGTGAGTTTCTTCTGTTGTTGTAATTTTCTATATCACAGTCGAGTTGAGTGAATTCTTTATGTACGTGTGTTTTGTACTGGGCGAGTAGTTCTTCTGTGAGCAGATTAATCAACATCTTGTTGGATGTAAAGCCCAAGGAACCTCTGTAGTGGTATACACTTGAATAATTTCTTTGTACTGTGAAATGTGAGTCAGGTGATTTATACACTGTGGAGAAGA
>JAGKTI010015783.1:0-20144 GCA_018397915.1 Birgus latro
TTACCGGTTTCAAGGGCTATTTACACACCTGAAAATGTATATTTCACTCTCATATGACTAGTTACCGCAATATCGACCTTCAAAGACCTCACCAACTTCCATAACTCTCTTCCTCACACACTCATCCACCATATCTCTCCACATTCTTCTTGGCCTACCTCTCCTCCTACCTCCTTCAGAGTTGCTCAGATATACCTTTTCACCACTCTACTGTCATCCAATCTCTTCACATGACCAAACCATCTCAGTACACTCTCTTCGATTCTGGTGTCCACAGACTTCCTCACTGCGCATTTTCACATATCACATTATTCCATATCCTACCCACATTTTATACTCCACATACATTCCTCAGCAGTCCCATCTCCACTGCTCTTACTCTTGACTTTTCATTTTCATGCCACACCATAGTCTCACATCCATATGAGAAAGTTGGCACTAACACTCTTTCATGTAAGCCTCAGGCAGCTGCAACAATCAAGCCTCTTTTTTATCAATGCCTTCATGGCACCAACTACTTTTCTTCCTTGTGTTGATCTACTTTCCACTTCATTTTCATATTTTCCTCTCTCTTCTATCACTGTACCCAGGTATTTGAACTCTCTCACCAATTCCAGTCTCTCTCCATTTGCTATAACATCACACTGGGAGCCACCTTCTCTCTCAATAACTGTCACTTTACTCTTTTCTACATTTACTCTCACGGCATGACTTTCACAGACTATAAAACTCTGCACTAGTCCACTAAGCTCTTGTCGGGTATTTGCAAGTAGCACTGCATCATCATCATACAACAAATTTGAGATATTCCATCCATCACCAATGCCATCCCTCTCTCCATTACTTGTGTTTTTACTTCTCTCATCACTCCATCTATACAGCATATATATTGAACAACCATGGGGAAATCACACAACTTTGACGTCCGCCCACGCTGATCATGAACCATTCGCTAAGCTGCCCATTTACCCTCACACATGCCTCACTACCATCATAAAAACGCTTGATGGCACTTGGCAGCTTACCATCTACATCGTACATGCGCAAAACCGTCCACAATCCTTCTCTGTCTACTTTGCTGTATGCTTTTTCCAGATCCATAAATGCCATAAACACCTTACAATCCTTCTCGAGAGCCTTCTCCACTATCTGTCTTACTGCAAATATTTGATCCACACATCCTCTGACACTCCTAAAGCCACCTGTTTGTCACTCACTAGGACTTCCAGTATCTCTCGTACTTTCTCTATAATAATTTTTCCATATACCTTCCCTACCACAATTAATAGACCTATGCCACGATAATTCTTGCACTCACTTTGCTCACCTTTATTTTTGTACAGGGGTACACTCACAGCCTTTTCCCACTCAACTGGCACAGTTTCACTCATCCATGCCTTCGTACATATCTCCAACAAGCACTTCATTCCGCTCTCTCCACTACACTTAATCATCTCTCCATGCACCTCATCAACCCCTGCTGCTTTCCCATTTTTCAGCAGCTTCACAGTGTTCTTCACCTCTGCGAGTGTCACATTTCCTGGCACTGCATTCCTTCTCAGTACACCCCCAAAACCAATCATGTTAACAGATGCTTTGCACTCTCCATTCCCATTCATCAGACTTTAAAATATTCTTTCCATCTGGTCCTTATTTTATCTCCTTGGGTTAATAATCTACCACTTATATCCTTCACACTTTCACATTCTTTCAATTGTCACTTCTACATGTCTGCACCTCTTTCCAGAATAACTTCCTATTTTCATAATAATTTGTATTCATTTTTCTTCCTAGATCATCATTTACTTCCTTATTTTTCCTCTTCAATAGTCTCTTTATGTGCTTCTTGATCTCAATATGTTCATTTCTTATTTCAACTGAATCCATGTTTTCTATCCACTCAAGCCACTTCCTCTTTTCCTCCACTGTTCTCATAACTTCTTCATCCCACCATGCTGTACCTTTCGTCTTTGTTGTTACTCTTGCCACACCACATACTGCTTTAGGATTCCTAACTAAACAATCCCTACTTACAATCCACAAGCTCTCCAGATCCATTTCATTCCAATTCACTGATTCTAACTCCTCCCCTACTTTGCCCCTGTTTTCATCTGCCATTTCTTTGATCCTCAGCTTCTTGACATTCAGTCTCTCTCCCTGTTCATTCAAGAGTCCCAAAATACTTTTTTCAAACTGCCATTTCCTGGATTATTTTTTTCTTTTTTATGCCTAAGTATTCTTACTGTAGTTTCAGAAGCTCCAGTTAACCCGTGGATTGTCCAATTACCTTTTTTTATTCCACCCTGTGGTGTGCAAAAAAATGATTTTTTTTTTTTCCTGAGCTGGTGAAGGTTTATATCCAGGGGATGGTTGGAGTTTACTGTTCACGAATTGTCACTCAGGGAGAGTGAGACTGGTCACTCTCATCGTAAATGTCAGGACCAACTTGCATAGCCCTGGGCTCCTACACTCATCATGGGGCAATGTAGGACTGGATGATGAATGAATGAATGATTTTTATTATAAACTTGAAGGAAGAGAGAGAAAAAATCCTGTCTTTGTGTAGCGCCATGCGTAAGTGTGCGTAGGGGTGGAGTACTGAAAAAAAGAAGTTATTTTTTTTTTTTTTTATTATAAACTCGAAGATAAACATCCAGGGCATCATCTAGAAAAAAAAAAAAAAAAAACTCCCTCCCTCTCTCTGTCTTTGTGTAGCGCCATGCGTAAGTTTCCGTGCGGGTGGAGTAGTAAGCAGTGATGCACGGCCACTGGAAGGTTAGCACGGCCTGAGCTGTAGCTCGCAACATGATGCTTCCCAGCCTAAGCTGTGGCTCGCAATCCACAGGTTAAGCAACAAATTTCGCTAGTTTTCATGCATTACACTATTTAATCCATAATTTTCACTTTGTCTGCCAAACAATATGTCACACACTTATTCTCAACTTTGTACTCCTCCTTTGGTTTCTTCTTATCAGATGACAGTCCCAATCTTTCAGGTGGGTCCCCCACCCACCCCTACGCTGCCTGCCACCTCTGAGAAGGTTTACACTGGCCATATTTAGAATGTGCAAAGACCATCCAAACATGCAGTCATCAAAAAAAAAAAAAAATGCACTGAACCAAGTGGCCCCCAAGTACCATCTGGAATGGTTCCATCTTCGGTACTTCAAAATGGCTGCCTGACAAGACAGACATTGCCACATGGACTTGCAAGCTCTGAATAATTATGTGATAATACTGACAATTTCTAGTGATCATGTGCTTACAAATTACAAATCAACAGAATAAAGTGTGCTAAATTTGATAAACTACAGTAACTTTAACCCCCTTCACTCCAATAATGTATATTATAATCTCTTCCAACTGCTATCACTTGATTTCAAGGAAGACCTCTTGTACAGTAATCTCTCTACTATCTGGACGTCCACTATTTGGATACATCACTATTTGGATATTGTAGGCTGTCTGACCCCCAAAATGCCAAAAAATCTGAAAAAAATTCGATTTTTTTGGACCGCATCAGTTTGAATTTCCCACGCGCGCCGACCAGCTGTGTTTTCGCACCTCCCGCCTCTCTCACGGTCTCATTTCCCGCTCAGCTGCCAGCTCGTCAACTCGCTCTCAACATGGCTCCTGAAGTGCTTGGTTTTGTGCCGATTCTCTACTTCCTTCAGGGCTTGCTGCTGCTCTGCACCTTCTTTGTCGTGTGTGTGATGATGGCCCCGCCACTTGAGAAGAGGAAGAAAGTGGTTTTGACTCTGGAGAAGAAACAGGAGATATTGGAGAAGGTGGACGCCGGGTGGCCGACATCACAGACCCTCCGTGAATTCAACCTGTCTCACTCCACTTTGTTTGATATCAAGAGGTCCCGAGACAAACTACAGCAGTACACGGCTGATTTCCCTTCGAAAACCAGACGGAACATAGAGAGGAAGATGATGTTTACTCCTAATTATGCAGACATTGACCGTTCCACGCTCATCTGATTTCTTTTTTTTTTATGCAAGGAAGAAGGAACCAAGGGCCATGGGCCCGGATACTGTTCCTTCAAAGAAAAAGTAAAAACAATACAAAAGAGAGCCAAATTCAAGATCCATTCAATTCGAGATGCCTGGACACACTGCGTTTGAAAGATTCGAGATCATAGGAAGCAGGGAATACAGACAGAGGGAGACAGTTCCAGAGTTGACCAGTTGCATAAATGAAGGACTGGGAGTAACGGTTAACTCTTGCATTAGAGAGTTGGACAGAAAAGGGATGAGAGTTTGTTGCTAGACGGGTACTACGTGCCTGTCGTAGAAGTGGAGGGATGCAAGCAGACAGTTCAGAGGAACAGTGACCATTGAAGTAGCGATAAAAGACAGATAAAGAAGCAACAGTGCGGCGAAGAGACAAAGGTTGAAGGGAATCAGTAAGAGGAGGAGAGTTAATGAGACGAAAAGCCTTTGAATCCACCCTATTGAGAAGAACAGCATGTGGGGAGCCTCCCCACACATGTGAGTTGTACTCCAAACACGGGCGAATAAAACCCGTGTACAAGGTCAACATCTGTGCAGGGGTAAAGAAAGCTCAGAGTCGGCCCAGCACACCTAATCTCTTGGAAGCAGATTTCACAAGAGAAGTAATATGCTCTTTCCAAGACAAATCCCGAGAGAATGAAACCCCTAGCATGTTCAAGGATGATGCAGGACAGAGCTGGACATTATTAAACATTAGTGGGTAATCCTGAGGAAGATTTTGTTGGGTTGATAAGTGTAAGAACTGAGTTTTTGATGCATTAAAAATAACAAGATTATTTTTACCCCAGTCAGAGATATGAGCCAAGTCAGACATTAGGTGTGCCATAGCCTCATCCCTTGTTTGCTGAAGTAACTGCTGAGATGGACATTGCGGAAATCGAATGGAAAGGTGAAGGGTGGAATCATCACCATATGAGTGGATAGGGTTAGATGTACAGCTTAGAAGGTCATCAATGAGTAAAAGAAAGAGTTGGTGATAGGACAGAGCCCTGAGGAACACCACTGTTGATAGGTCTAGGAGAAGAATGATGGCCGTCTACAACAGCAGCTATAGAACGACCAGAAAGGAAGTTAGAGATGAAGGCACAGATAGAAGGATAGAAACCGTAAGAGGGCAGTTTGGAAATCAAAGATTTATGCCAGACTCGATCGAAAGCCTTTGAGATGTCAAGTGCAATGGCAAAGCTTTCGCCAAAGTCCCGAAAGGAGGATGACCAGGAGTCTGAAAGATAGGTGAGAAGATTGCCAGTGGAGCGTCCCTGATGGAACCCATACTGACGATCAGAAAGAAGGTTGTGACAGGAAAGATGCTTTAAAATTTTTCTGTTAAGAACTGATTCAAAAGCTTTTGATACACAGGATGTTAAAGCAATTGGACGATAGTTAGAGGGTTGGGAATGGTCACCCTTCTTTGGGACTGGCTGAATGAGAGCAAACTTCCAGCAAGAAGGAAAGATACAAGTTGATAAACAAAGGCGGAAGAGTTTACCTAGGCAGGGTGTAAGCAGAGAAGCACAGTTTTTGAGGACAACAGGAGGGACTCCATCAGGCCCATATGCCTTGTTAATATTGAAGCCAGTGATGGCAGAAAATACATCAGCTGAAGAAAGTTTAATGTCAGTCATGAGGAAGTCTGAGGGGGGAAGTGATGGAGGAACAGCACCGGAATCGTCTAAGGTAGAATTGGAGGAGAAAGTCTGGGCAAAGAGATCTGCTTTATCAGTAGAAGAAATAGCTACAGAGCCATCAGAGTAGAAAAGAGGAGGGAAGGATGATGAGGTAAAGTTGTTAGAAAGGTTTTTGGCAAGGTGCCAAAAGGAGCGAGAAGAATTCGAGTTGGAGAGTTGAGAACATTTAGCACGGATGAAATTATTTTTAGCAGAGCGAAGAACAGACCTAGCACGATTCCGGGCAGAAATATAAAAAAGATGTGATTCAGAGGTGGGTTGGCTCCGGTACCTTTTAAAGGCCCTCTCTCTGTTGCGGACAGCATTAGAACAAGCATGATTAAACCAAGGCTTTCTTGCATTAGTCAGAGGATATGAGAAAGGAATGTATGCTTCCATGCCCGAGAGAATAACCTCCGTAATGCGCAGGGCACACTCAGACGGCTCCCGGCCATGGAAGCAATAATCATTCCAAGGAAAATCAAAGAAGTACTGCCTGAGGGCCTCCCAATCTGCAGCTCCAAAGTGCCACAGGCGGCGTTTCTTTGGAGGGTCCACGGGCTGTACTGGAGTGATAGGACAGGTTAAGCTAATAAGGTTATGATCGGAGGAGCCTAACGGAGAGAAAAGATTAACAGTGTAAGCAGAAGGATTAGTTGTTAGGAAAAGGTCAAGTATGTTGGAACTCTCTCCAAGGCGGTCAGGGATACGGGTAGGGTGCTGTACAAGCTGCTCTAGGTCATTAAGAATAGAAAAGATGTAGGCTTGTTCACCACATGGATCAGTGAAAGGAGAGGAGAGCCAAAGGTGGTGGTGAACATTGAAATCTCCTAGAATGGAGACTTCAGAGAAAGGAGAAATGGATAGAATGTGTTCCATCGTAGAAGTAAGATAGTCAAAGAATTTTTGATAATCGGTAGAATTAGGAGATAAGTAAACAGCACAGATATATTTAGTCAGAGAATGACAGGAGAGCCGAAGCCAGAGAGTAGAGAATTCAGAGGAATCAAGTTCAGGAACACGAGAGCAAGATAGATCGTTGCGTACATATACACAACAGCCACCTTTGGCTTTGAAATGAGAATAGAGAAAGTAGAAGGATACAGAAAAGGGTTTGCTGTCAGCTGACTCAGACAGCTGAGTCTCAGAAAGAAAGAGAAGGCGAGGTTTAGAGGAAAGGCTGCGAATGTTACAGAAATGAAGAAGGAGTGAGTCAGACAGTGGTTCCAGGTAGCTCCGAGAGTCGTCACCGGGAGAGGGGCGGATGGTGGGGGCATTTATGGTCCCCCCCCCGGGGACTCCGAGGCACGGTTTTCATTAGCCATTTTTTGGAATTTTTTGAAAAGGAAGTGTAGTGTGTAGCGTGTATGTAGTTTGGTGTTGACAGTTAGAGAAACTTGTATTGGAGAGCATGCTGGTCTACTCTCTGTGTTACGGAGACACTGAAAAAGTTCAGCAAAGGGGGATGGTCAGGAACAAGTCCTGAGGGCTGATGAAATGGGAGCTCCAGCTTTCCCTATCATCAGCTTTCCATCCTCCTTGGGAGTACTGCCCTGCACGACAACAACGTGCTGCTGGTGGGTTGGTACATGGAACGGAGCTGAAAGCTGCTGCCGAGAAGTTCGCAAGGCTACAGGACACCCCAGACTTCAAGGCATCTGAAGGTTGCTCTTCGCATTCAAGTTACAGCACGGATTTACCAACCATAAGGCCCATGGCGAAGCTGTGGACGCTAACGACGAAGGAATAGAACAGTTTCGGCAAAAGGTGAAGGGCTTGATTGACAGGGAGGGGCTCACTCTCGGTCAAGTCTACAACGCTGACGAAACTGGCCTATTTTATCGTTCAATTCCCACAAACTCTCTCGCTGAGGAGATGGAGAACCATGTACCTGGCCCCAAGCTCTCCAAGCAACGGGTGTCTGCTTTGTGCTGTGCCAATGCTAACGGCATGCACCGGCTCAAGCCCTTTATTGTTGGCCGTGCAAACGAGCCTCGGTGCCTTCGTGGGTTAATGGATGTCCTTCCTGTCATGTGGTATCATTCTCTGAAGGCTTGGTTCACAACCAAGATCTTTAGAAATTGGTTTCACCAACACTTTGTCAAGGAGGTCATTCATTATCAGATGGAGACACTGAAAATCCCATGCGACTAGGTAAAGGCCCTCCTGATTCTAGACAATGCACCTGCGCATCCGTCTGAGAAGGAGTTGGTGGCTGAAAAAGGCCGCATTAGGTGTCTGTTTTTGCCACCTAATACGACTGCTCTCATCCAACCAATGGACCAGGGAGTGATTGTGGCAGCAAAGAGGCTCTACCGACGGAGGTTTTTGGACGAGGTGATGGTTGTCTACGAGGACGAGGATGATCACAGGGAAGGACGAGAAATGCGAGGACAAAAAACTGTCAAAAACCTTTGCCGATACAACCTCAAGTCTGCCATCTACAACTGGGCCAGTGCATGGAAGGAAGTCTCTGTCAAAGAATCTAGAAAATGGTTTGTCTCGGTTGCTTCATGGAAGTGACGTGGTGCACGATTTTGTAGGTTTTGACGTGGATGACTTCCACGCAAGGTTTCGTGCGGGTGGAGACAATGTGGATGTCGACAAAGTGCGTGAGTGGTTGGATGACGACGAGGGCAATCCTGGGTATCAGATCATGTCTGATATCGAGATCGCATCTACTGTTGCCGGTCTGAGTACCCAGCAGGAAGATTCCGACGAGGACAGCGACGATGATGCGGACTCCTCACGGCTTGTCACTACTCCACCCATCCCCAAGCTGAGCGCACTCCGGGAACATGTGGAGCTTGTCCTCGACTACCTGGAACACCTAGACTGAGACAGGGAGATGGGGCCCTTGGGACTTGTGAATGAAGTGCGAGCTTTCAGGCAGCGAATCATTAATCGTCGAATCGTCATTGCTTGCGTCAATCAACCACTGATAGTTTTTTCAGGCCAGTCAACCCTCGCTCCACACCATTATCTCACCAAGACAGGCCTTCTAGCTCCAAGCCACAGCCCAGAACATCAGGCACAGCGGAGTCACCACTGGATGTGAGTTTGCGGCTATCTCCTGAGTCCTCTGCAGTGAATAGCGTATCACCACGTCCCACCAAGGAGCCCCAACGCTGCCTCCGTCAGCTCATCTTGGACTCTGACAGCAACTAAATTCTCCAGGACTCGTCACTAGACCACATGGGAATTTACAGTTATGTACAGTGCAGTGAAGTGATGTGATGCAAGGTACAGTTAGTTATGGGAAAGGAAACGTTGTGGGAAGTGCTGGTGAGAAGTGCTGGTGAGTGTTAAGTGCAGCGGAAGTGCCAAGGTGTGTCAGGTGCACGCTCTTACTGTCAGAGTCTGAGATGACCGAGCGGGTTATACATCAGGACGGCAGCATCATTCTCGTAAGTACACTAACTTCATCAAAATTCCTTGTTTTGTTCTTCCCATATCATTAATCTCATGCATAAACTGTGTGAAAGATGATTTCCATAATGATTTTCATGTCTAACCTGTTTTCAGCATGCTGCAAAGTGGTAAAAAATTCCCATAAATCTATCTATCTATCTATTGCCAGACGCCTCAATCCTGAACGGGGTGGCCACAAACAAATCGCCTCCATGTCACTCTGTCCCCTGCCATTCCACTACCACGCTCCCAAGTACTTAAATTCCCATAAATGTAAATCATAATTTCCTGCTTTCAATTTAATTTTTTCATGCATAGTTTTGAAGTGCAGCAGCTGTGAAAAAGGTGAATGCCATTGATTTGTGTGAAAGATGATTTCCATAATGATTTTCATGTCTAACCTGTTTTTAGCACGCTGTAAAGTGGTAAAAAATTCCCATAAATGTAAATCATAATTTCCTGCTTTCAATTTAATTTTTTCATGCATGGTTTTGAAGTGCACCAGCTATGAAAAAGGTGAATGGCAATGATTTGTGTGAAAGATGATTTCCATAATGATTTTCATGTCTAACCTGTTTTCAGCATGCTGTTAAGTGGTAAAATCTATCTCTATCTATTGCCAGGCGCCATAATCCCGTAAGGGGTGGCCATTTGACTCTGAGTTATTTGTTTTACAGGGAGGGGCACTAACCCTCCACCAACCCACTTGTTGACACGTAGGGAGCACGTATGGATTGGTTATATGGTTACCACCCAGCGTTGTAAATGGTTTCTTGGTTTACAGGAAACCATTTGGCTTGTCACTCAATGTAAAGCCACCTGTAAAGGAAAGAAAGGCAATAAGAAGTGACAGTAAAAAATTCCCATAAATGTAAATCATATTTCCTGCTTTCAATTTAATTTTTTCATGCATGGTTTTGAAGTGCACCAGCTATGAAAAAGGTGAATGGCATTGATTTGTGTGAAAAATGATTTCCATAATGATTTTCATGTCTAACCTGTTTTCAGCATGCTGTAAAGTGGTAAAAAATTCCCATAAATGTAAATCATAATTTCTATCTATCTATTGCCAGACGCCTCAATCCCACACGGGGTGGCCACAAACAAATCGCCTCCATGTCACTCTGTCCCCTGCCATTTCACTACCACGCTCCCAACTCACACCCCCCTCTCTCAAATACCTCCCCACTCCAGCCCTCCATCTCATCCTCGGCCTCCCCCTCCCTCTCGCCCCCTCCACCTCACTCACATACACTCTACTCGTCAGTCTTTTACTCTCCATAATTTCCTGCTTTTAATTTTATTTTTTCATGCATGGTTACCACTAGTATTTAAGTGCACCAGCTGTGAAAAAGGTGAATGCCGTTGATTTTCATGTCCGGTACCTAAACAAAGCTGCCAACTCAGTGAACAGCTGTGCCTAACTTACCTCAAATTCATCCTTTTTGGGTTAAATTTAACGAATTCATGCTTTGTGTTCATTATTTTAGTGCACTAGCTTTGAAAAAGGTGAATGCCAGTGAATTTCATGTCCGGTCCTAACCTAACCTAACCTAACCATTTTTCTGGTAACAATTTACATCATTTACTGTATTTGATGCTTTGTATCCAATAATTTATTGCATAAAATGTGAGAAAAGATGATTTCCATGTCCAATACTTACTTATACTATGGTGGCAAGTTGTGAGCACCTATGCCTTACTAACCTCTAAATAATAATTTTTTGGTTAAAATTCAATTAATTCATGCTTTGTGTGCATTATTTATGTGAAAGGGGACTTAAATAAGTGCTATGCATGTCTGGTAGGGAGGAAGGAAGGTGGTTTTCTGATTTAGGTTAGGTTAGGTTAGGGTCAGGAATGATCGGTGCTGGAGCTTCAGGGCCACTATCCAGACAAGACCACTGTCCAGACATGCCTTTTGCTCTATTACGTTGGGTAGTGGAGGGATTGTACTTGAAATGAAGGAGCTGCTGAAGCTCAAACCTTCCAGTGTGAAAAGCCTTCTCTCTTCTGAATAAACTAGTCTGGAGAGGATTTAAAAAAAAAAAAAAACACTGTACAAACATACATTTAAATAAATAAAATAAAGAGTTTAAAAAGGTTAACCCTGCCACTATTATGGATGCATTTGGGTACTGTATTATTTTTCAACTAAAGTCAGAATACAGTGAAACCTCGATATAATAGGCTTCAATAGACCAAAATTAGCTTTATCACAATCGAGGAGCTACTGGACTAAATTCTTATACAGTACAAGTCCTCCAATAATCCGAATATCCCAATCGTTTTGTTTTTGAAGGCTGCAACATGCTTGCATGCGTCAGTCTTTTTGGACTGGAGCGTGTAGCATTTTATGACCGGATGCCCTTCCTGATGTCTACCAATGACCCTTGGGTGGATTCGATCCTCCGACCCTACGGCCAGAGCGGAGCGCTCTAACCCACTGACCAATATACTCCGAATATTTCAAGGTGAAATTTATCAAGTGGTATTTATCAAGTGGTAGGTGGTGGCGACCATCATCCACTCACTTGATGTAGTGCTGCCTACTTCTTCCTTAGCCTTTATCATTCTTTTTCTGTGCCTGCCCTCCTTTCTTCCTATTTCTCCTATATTTCCTGTCACTTCTTACTGCTTTTCTTTCCTTTACAGGTGGCATTACATTGAGTGACAAGCCAAATGGTTTCCTGTAAGCCAAGAAACCATTTACAACGCTGGGTGGTAACCATATAACCAAACCATACGTGCTCCCTACGTGTCAACAAGTAGGTTGGTGGAGGGTTAGTGCCCCTTCCCGTAAAATAAATAACTCAAAGTCAAATGGCCACCCCTCACGGGATTATGGTGTCTGGCAATAGACAGATAGAAATTTATTAATTTTGGGGGGGCTTTATCTATGGATTTCTCTGGTTTGGATTTGCTCTTGGGTATGGATGTGCCTGCCTGCAACTATTCAGCTACACTTCTATGCACTTTCAGTGAGTAAAACAATAATCCATATAATTTAAAGTGTTTATTAAATGATCATGTACATATTTTCAATGTTTTCAAAGGTCCGAAAAAAACAACAGTCCAAAAGACCCTCAGTCCCCTGCCATTCCGATTACAGGACTTTTACGGTATATCGGAAAAGGTCCAATAAAGCCAGAAGCAGTCCAGACTGCCTGACCACTTCAGCTATGTTCACCACAATAAGGTAAATAAAAGACATGTTCATCAGTGTACAGTACAGTATTATTATAAATATTATACCATTTGATCATCGTTGTGAATGTATAATACAGGACAGTAGTACAATGGAGCAGTGGAAATGAGTTATTTGAGAGGAGCATGTGGAGTCACATGGAGAGACAGACTAACAAATGAGGAAGTGAAGGAGCGTTGTGGTGTGGTTGTGGACGTGATAGGAAGTGTTAGGAGAAACATGTTATGGTGGTTTGGGAATATGGAGAGGATGGAGAGTGAAAGACTGACGAGGAGAGTGTACATGAGTGAGGTGGGGGGGGGGCGAGAGGGAGGGGGAGGCCGAGGATGAGATGGAGTGGAGAGGTACATGAGAGAGGGGGGTGTGAGCTGGAAGCGGGGTAGTAAAATGGCGGGGGACAGAGCGACATGGAGGNCCAGACTTAAGCTGCCGTCACACTGGGACAAAAGTGGCTAACATGCGAGCCAGTTTTGCGAGTCGCTAGCCAAACTGACTCACAGTGAGCGAGATTTCGCTTGCGAGGTGAAATGGATAACAATTTTCACTCACAGCTCGTTGGTGGGATTGGAACTCAAATGAGCCTATGTTAAATTTGTAATCAGTGAGAAAATATTCTGTTATTCATAGAAGGAAACTTGATCTAGTGCTGCCTACTTCTTCCTTAGCCTTTATCATTCTTTTTCTGTGCCTGCCCTCCTCTCTTCCTATTTTTCCTATCTTTCCTGTCACTTCTTGTTGCTTTTCTTTCTTTTACAGGAGGTTTTACATTGAGTGACAAGCCAAATGGTTTCTTGTAAGCCAAGAAACCATTTACAATGCTGGGTGGTAACCATATAACCAAACCATACGTGCTCCCTACGTGTCAACAAGTGGGTTGGTGGAGAGTTACTGCCCCTCCCTGTAAAACAAATAACTCAAAGTCAAATGGCCACCCCTTACGGGATCATGGCGTCTGGCAATAGATAGATAGAGATAGAAACTTAAACTAAATTTGTTAAGTAAATACAATTTAATTCTTGTGGTTTTTATTCATTTTTTTTTTTCTTGTAACCTGAAATAAATATTCGGACACTCGGGTGACCAGCCGCGGAGGCCATCTGCACTGTCTCCAAACAACAAGCAGAGATTAGATTTTGATATGGATCCTGCAGCAAGGAAAACTCTAGTAGACTGCTTTGTGGCTCTGGAGTTGCTAAAGTACGAGAAGCGGTTAACTGAGGAAAAGGGAGTGGATACTCTGCGGTGGTTTGTTTACAAATGCCCACGGGGTGCCAAGGCAGACGACACTGTTAGCTGTTTCGGCTAGCAAGAACGAGTGTGACGGACACTCGACTCGGCTAGCCATTTTGCCTCGCAAACGCTGCTCGCATGTTAGCCACTTTTGGTCTAGTGTGACGCCGCCTTAATGTCTGATATATTGGAAGTCCATGTTAGCAGGGAGAAGTCTGGATGTCGCTTCTATCGAAATTTCGCTTTTTCGGAATGGCTTAGGCCCCAATTACTCTGTTACAGTGAGGTTTAACTGTATGTTATTTGTGTGATGAATATTTGCACATTCCAAGGTCTACCAGGAGTAAATTGTAGCACCAGTCAAGCAGGACAGTACTCCCAAGGTGGATGGAAAGCTGATAACGGGGAGAGCTGGAGCTCCTGCGTCATCAGCACTCAGGACTACTTCCTGACCACCCCCCTTTGCTGTACTTTTTCAGTGTTTCAGTTTCAGTAACAGAGAAGGCCAGCATACTCTCCATTACAAGTACCTCTTACTGTCAAGACCAAACTACATACACAATACACACTACACTTCCTATTCAAAATTAGCCAAATGACGTCTCAACAAGAAGTCTTGGTGTCTCCTGGTGACAACCCAACGAGATGCCTGCAACAACTGTCTGGCTCACTTCTTCTTCACTTCTGCAACATTTACAGCCATTCTTCTAACTTTCCCTCTGTTAAGCACCACCTCTCCTCCTCTAAACCTCACCTTCTCTTCCTAACTGGGACTCATTTGTCTGAGGCAACTGATAGCAAACCCTTCTCTGTATCCTCCTACTTTCTCTATACTCATTTCAAAGCCAAAGGTGGCTGCAGTGCATATGTACGCAATGATTTATCTTGCTCTCATGTTCCTGAACTTGAATCTTCCAATTTCTCTACCCCCCGGCTTTGGCTTTCCTGCCATTCTCTGACTAAATGTATCTGTGCTGTTTACTCATCCCCTAATTCTACGGACTATGACAAATTCTTCAACTATCTTACTTCTAAGATGGAACACATTCTATCCATTTCTCCTTTCTCTGAAGTCTCCATTCTAGGAGATTTCAATGTTCACCACTACCTTTGGCTCTCCTCTCCTCTCACTGATCCACATGGTGAACAAGCCCTCTTCTTCCTATTCTTAATGACCTACAGCAACTTGTACAGCACCCTACCCGTATCCCTAACCACCTTGGAGAGAGTTCCAACATACCTGACCTCTTCCTTATAACTAATCCTTCAGCTTATGCTGTTAATCTTTTCTCTCAGTTGTGCACCTCCAATCACAACCTTACCACCTTAACCTGTCCTACTGCTTCAATACGACCTGTGGATCCTCCAAAGAAACGTCGTCTGTGGCACTTTGGAGACGCTGATTGGGAGGCCCTTAGGTAGTACTTCTTTGATTTTACATGGAATGATTATTACTTCCATGGCTGAGAGCCATCTGAGTGTGCCTTGAGGATTACGGAGGTTATTTTCTTGGGCGTGGAAGCATACAGTCCTTTTTCATATCTTTTGACTTAAAAAAAAAAAAAAAAAACTTGGTGTAATTATGCATGTTCTATTGCTGTCCACAACAAGAAGGCCTACAAAAGGTACCGAAGCCAACCCACTCAAGAACTTCATCTCTTTTATGTTTCTGCCTGGAATCGAGCAAAATCTGTTCTTTGCTCTGCTAAAAATAATTTCATCCATGCTAAATGCTCTGAACTCTACAACTTGAATTCTTCCCACTCCTTCTGGCACCTTGCCAAAAACCTTTCTATCAACTTTACCTCATCATCATTCCCTCCTCTTTTTCATCCTGATAGCTCTATAGCTATTTCTTCTACTGACAGTCACTCAAACTTTCTCCTCCAATTCCACCTTAGATGATTCCGGTGCTGTCCCTCCATCGCTTCCCCCCTCTGACTTCCTCATGGCTGAAATTAAAATTTCTTCAACTGATGTGCTCTCTGCCATCGATGGCCTCAAAATTAAGTAGGGATATGAGTCTGATGGGGTCCCTCCTGTTGTCCTCAAGAACTGTGCTTCTGTGCTTACACCCTGCCTGACAGTAGGATCATTAGGAGACTGGCCATCACGCTAAGTTACGCTGTAAGTCATTGTTCACTATAAGTGTACAATAAAACTCTGTACCCCAAGAGCGCTGTAACTCACCTCACTGATAATATGTCTCACGACTTTATTCTGGCTGAGCTTAATGATCCATAATCGACTTCCCTATCTCCCTACAAGTACCTGTACCTACAGTCACGCTATCGAGACCCACATACAGCTCTTCTCAACAAGGTGGAGTCAAAAGCTTTTCATCTCACCAACTCTCCTCCTCTTACTAGCTCCCTTCAACCTCTGTATCTTTACCACACTGTTGCATCTTTTTCTCTTTTCAAGTGCTACTTCAATGGTCACTGCTAGTCTGAACTGTCTGCTTGCATCCCTTCTTTACCATAGCGGGCACGTAGCACCCTCTAGAAACAAACGCTCATCCCTTTTCTGTCCAACTCTCTGATGCAAGAGTTAACTGTTCCTCCAAGTCCTTCATGTATGCAACAGGTCAACTATGGAACTGTCTCCCTCTGTCTGTACAGTATTTCCTACTTCCTAAGATCTCCAATCTTTCAAACGCAGTGTGTCCAGGCATCTCGAAATGAACAGTTCTTGAATTTGGCTCTCTTATCTTATTTTTGCTTTTGTTTTTATCTTAGAGGGAACAATTTACACACTCCTGGCCTCTGGTTCCTTCTTTCTTGCATTAAAAAAAAAAAAAAAAAAAAAAAAGAAAGAAAGGGGTGGGGGAGGGTCTGGACCCTCTGAATACTATAATTTTTCTCAGCTGAATAAAACTGTCTTGTGGTAGCCTCAGGAAAATATTGTCATCACCATCATCAGCATGAAGATTGCTTTTCACACCTATGGATGGGTTGAGGTAGGGTGTGTTCATTAATCTGTCAGTTTATAAAGGCTCCAACATGCTCATAGGCGTAGGAAATGGGGGGGGGGGGCTACTGCCCCCCAGTCTTTAGTCAAGAACTATCTTCGGGCAGAACTCACCAAAAATTTGGGCAGATATTTTCCTGTATATTAACTTGTCTTGTCTGGGTTGTTCTAATGTCATTTGGTGTGTTTTATTGCGTTATGTGAGCTCATAAATCATTATGACGTATAATACAAACTTTTGAATCATATTTCATTCATTCATTCATTATCCAATCCTATGTCACCCCACAGAGGAGCGAAGGAGCCCAGGGCTAGGCAAGTTGGTCCTAACATTTAAGATGAGAGTGACCAGCCTCACTCATCCCTTAATGGCATTATGTGAGCAATAAACCCCAACCACCCCTTGGATATAAACCTTCACCGGCTCAATCCGATTGGAGCGCCGTAATTACCCACTAAACCACCAGGTGCCAAAATTTGGTTATATAATCATATATCCGAGACTTTCTTGCAGTCATAAGAATTCATTCACCAATCGGCACATTTTAGATCTAATTCAGTGACTTCTGGCTACTTTGGCTTTATTTTTAGAGACACAGAGTTTGCAATATTGGTTCCCACTGAGTTGGTAGTCCTACATGTGCTCTGAGCAAGCAACATATCCTCTGAGCGGAATACTATGACATGGTAAGACCCTCATAGTGCCGACATACCATACCGATCTAGAGCCGCCAGATCTTCTGACACTGTATGATGTAGACAACCAATTTCTTTAAGCTCTTGTAGCGTATTTATATATTTCTGCGTAAGTGGAGCACCACTACGTGTTGACTGACGGTTTACAGCTTGTAGTGTAGGTCCTGATTCAAACATTTGTGCAAAATCTGGCGAATTTCTAATTATATGAAATTGTCATTGACTAAATTCCTGTCTGTATATGATACTATTTTCTGTTTGGGCTTGGTTTTGCTTACTCTAGTAATTGTACTTTATTGGGATTCCTTAGGGTTTGTTAATTATATAGTGGTGAGGGAAGGAGAGTATCAAATTAGGTGATATAGTGTACTGGACAGCATTACAGAGCTTTACAAACAAGGGAAAGGGATAAACTTTGGTTCAAAGACCGCATATGTAACATCGATTATCAGGTCCTCTTGGGAAAGGTTGTTGCCTATAGGCCCAAATCCAAATTATACTGAACTTTCATTCAGCTTTTGGTGTCTCCTGTCTAGTCAGCTGATGCGTTGCATGATGCCAGCCTCAACTTTGTCTCTTAATTGTAAAAATACAAGTGCTAGTTAAGCAGAAGACCTATTTTCAGAGTACTGAGTGCAATTATCAAGTTCCTGTACTCTTCGTTGCACAGCATGGTGCTTCTTATAATGTGCATTTATTTTTTGCACTATGTACTTGATAATTTAGGCACCTGGTAACATGATTGGTCATACTTGGGTCACAGCACACCATGGCCTTCCAGTCATAGTTCAGTCCCAGAGATGTCCTGGGGTGTAGTTCAGTCTCCTACCCTTAAATGCTCTGAACTACAGGTAACTGTAGCTTACTTAGCCTTGAGCCCCCATGTTCCGATGTTTGCAAAATGGGACTTGGCATTGACATTTTTTTATATGATAATTTCATGAGTTCTTTGTCAGTTTCCAGTTGGTGTAATTAAGAATGATTTACATTCATAACTGGTACAGAGTGGAGCTATTTAGCTTAGTTTTAAAGGCTTGTTTCTTTTGTAGGCAACCTTCTCGGTTTATTTTTTCATACTGGTAATCATTATAGCAGTAATTATTATTTAATTTTCAATGGAAATAAGTTCTCTATTCATAGGCAAAGCTCTGAGTTTAGTTATTATTTATATTCATATTTATAATGGAGAGAATTACTGTATTTTGTTCTAATCAATACAATGAAGAAAGCTTTTATAGGCTATTACATTTCATATTTTTGCAATGAATAATAATTATTACTTGCACCTGCATAAGAAACTGCACTTGATCTTTAATGTTAATATTCCTGCTTTCTTCAGATACACATATGCTATTGATTAATCTCACCTAAGATGGTTGTGTTCCGCATTCCTGTCAGCAAATGTGACTTTCAAGGACATCTTTTGTTTATTTTGCCTATTATCATTTTTTAGGGAAGGAAGCTGTAGCACCAGCCGATCAAGGTAGTACTCCTCTGATGGTAAGCTGGTGTTAGGGAGAGCTGGAACTCCCATTTCACCAGCCCTCAGCATAGTTCCTGTCCATCCCCCTTTGCTGATTTTTTTTTTCCCCCCCTCCCCCCAGTGTTTCATTAATATGGAGAGTAGGAGACCAGTATGCTCGCCAGTACATTCTTCTCTAACTATCTAGACAACAATACACACACTTTACACACAACACCCTCTTTCCAGGCGTAGGGATGTTGCGACCCCACCGCCCACCACATCTGTGGTGTAGCAAGCCCTCATAACCGCAACAATACCTCCCTGGGGGGGGTGGCAGGGAACTCTGCCTCTGGGCAGAGTTTGGGGTAAAATCCTCTTTGGGCCAGGGTGTTAGAAATCCCCCTCCTGTAAAATTTCTTGCTGCATTGACAAAACAATGCAACTTTATGCAGACAAATACTGTTTGAAAAAAATACAATTATATATGATTGTATTGATGCCAGTGGCCATTCACAATTACATAAAATTAGGTTTTTCATCAAGAACATATCCAGTCACACAGCAGAAATATAGTTATTAGCATGAAACTGAGTAAGAGTTCCATGCAAGGTGAAAAATAGGATCAAAGTATCTTATGTCCCGATATGGATTCGGGCAAAAGAAGCAATTTCGGGCAAGATTCCCCTTGTCCCCCAAAAGAACTGAACCTGCTACGCTTCTCAACATGCTTACATGCACCAGCCTTGATTAATTTATGGCAGCTCCCCAAGCTGCTCACTCTCTAAAAGCCTCTTCTCCCTGAGGTCACATTCTATGACCTAGTCCAAAGACTTTTCTGGTCCTCCTCTCAGAATCCTACCCTCAGTGTTGCACCTCTCACCCTATGCAACCACTTGCCATCCTCCAACCCCTCCACTATGCCCAAATCATCTCAATCTACCCCTAATCACAAGACTAATACATTCATGTCCCAACTTTCCTCTCAACTCTTCATTTGTAATCCTAACTCCCCCAGGCCTGTCATACAAGGATACACTACCATCCACCTGATCATTCACAACTCAGGACATCTGAGCCTATGAATATCCTCCTCCTTCACTGCCCAGGTCTCAGTGCTGTACAGCATTACACACCTAACACATAAAAAGAACCCTTTAGCATGAAGGAAGAGCCCTCTCAATGTCACGAGAGGCAATGATTCCCGGAATTTTTTCCATCTACTTCATGCCCTTGCTACCAAGCTAAGGCTCAGAGAAAAACAAAAGAAGCAGTACAAGGAGAAACTAATGGGTGACCGGGTGAAGTAAGGACTGAGTGAACCTTCTTTTGGCCCTTGCAGCAAGTGAAGGTGTTAAAACAGTAAAGCCTATATGTTAACCCTCCAATTCAAAATGTCTATCCTAAGGTAATCAGTCTTCTGGATATAACACACACACACACACACACACACACACACACACACACACACACACACACAC
>JAGKTI010015785.1:0-20139 GCA_018397915.1 Birgus latro
ATAAAATCTGGAGGGAATCTTCTCTTCCCACCTCTTGGCGTGAGGCTATTGTTCTACCGTTTCAGAAGCCAGGGAAGACAGGCAACAGTCCCTTGGAGTATCGACCAATCGCCTTAACATCCTGCTTGTGCAAACTATTTGAGAAAATGGTCAACACACGCCTAATGTATTTCCTAGAAAGGAATGAATGTCTCTCTCAATGTCAATTTGGGTTTAGAAAATGTCGCTCAACAACTGATGCACTTGTTTGCCTTGAGACTGCAGCATGTGATGCCTTTGCTAGACGGCAACATCTGGTGTGCGTTTTCTTTGATCTTGAGAAAGCATACGACACTACATGGCGGTTTGGTATACTCCAACAACTCCATTCTTATGGTTTACGAGGCCGGCTTCCCCTATTTATATTAAATTTTCTGCGTGACCGTACATTCAGGGTTAGGGTTGGTGGCACCCTGTCTCCTTCATACCATCAGGAGGAAGGGGTGCCTCAAGGAAGTGTCCTCAGTGTGACCCTTTTTGCCGTAGCATTGGACGGTATTGTGTCCTCTATCCCAGAAGGAGTGTCTGCCTCACTGTATGTTGATGATTTGGCTTTATGGTATGCAGCTTCCCGAATGTCCGTGGCTGAACGTCGCATGCAGCTCGCTATAGATAGGGTCTCTCGGTGGGCCACCATGCACGGCTTCCGATTCTCCCCAACAAAGACGGTGGCCTTACATTTCTGCCGTTTGAGAGGTGTTCACCCTGACCCAGAGCTCCAGTTATATAGCCAGAGGGTGCGATGTGTGGATGAGACAAAGTTTCTTGGGCTCATTTTCGACAGGAGACTGACGTGGGTACCTCACATCCGTTCATTACGACTATCATGCTTCCGTGCCTTGTCCCTTCTACGAACCCTATCTCACTTGTCTTGGGGCGCGGACAGGACCAGTCTGCTCCGACTTTACCGCGCCTTAGTGAGGAGCAAATTGGACTATGGGTGTGTGGTATATTCTTCTGCTACTGAGGCCCGGCTGAGACCACTACATTCGGTTCATCATGCTGGGATTCGTCTGTCAACTGGGGCTTTCCGGTCTTCCCCTATAGAAAGTCTGTTGGTTGATGCAAACGAACCACCACTGGATCTCCGCCGACAGTCCCTGGTGGTGCAGTGTTGGCACCGCCTTCACCGTCTTCCGAGCTCATTGAGTTGTCAGGCTGCCTCTGAGGTCGCTCTTTTCCCCTTTTATAACACCCATCCTCGCTATCCACACCCGTTTGGGTACAGAGCGAGGGTTGCCATGGAGGAGTTGGGTGTCCAGTCCTCCCCTGTTTGCCCTATGCGTATCCCCCGAGTGGCTCCCTGGCTTCTGCCAGAAGTGCAACCATGTGATTACTTCCTCGAGAGGAAGGCATCTGTTTCCTCACAGGCAGCTCTGTCTTATTTTTTGGAACATGCCTCTATTCACAGTGACTCAATCCCTGTATATACGGATGGCTCTAAATCCCGAGCAGGGACAGGCTTTGGTGTAATTTTTCGTGATTTTAGCCGTGGTGGGAGTCTCCCTCCTTCTACATCTGTTTTTACTGCTGAACTTACTGCCATTTTAGTTGCGGTTGAAATGATTTTTAGTTTTCCTCCAGCTTCTTTTACCATTTTTAGCGACTCAGCCAGTGCCTTACAAGCCTTGTCTCATGGCTTCCCGTCACATCCCCTAGTTTTAGCTGTCTTGGAATGGCTCTTATTATTATTCAGGCGAGGATACTCTGTACAACTGTGTTGGGTCCCTGCACATGTAGGGGTCGTGGGCAATGAGCGAGCTGACTCTCTGGCTAGAGCTGCTGCCTCTCGTCCTTCCTCTCCAAGTTGCCGTGTCCCATCCGAGGATTTGTGTGCGGCCACTGTGGGGGCTGTCCGTTCCTGCTGGCAGAGGAGGTGGGATGCAGCAGGGGCGAACAAACTCCGCAGCATTCGTCGGAACCTGGGTGATGGGGGATATGTGGGACTGTCCCGACAGTGGGAAACAGCTTTGACTCGCCTTCGGATTGGCCACACTAGGCTGACTCATGGTTTTTTGATGGAGAGGGCGCCCCCTCCCTATTGTGATGACTGTCTGGTTCCTTTGACTGTGCGGCATCTCCTTGTCGAGTGCCCCAGTCTTGGGGACCTTGGTCAGCGGTACCTCTCTAGATACCGAGCCAACAACGGTTCGTACCTTCTCTCCTCAGTGCTTGGGGAAGAGGCCTGTGTTATGGGGGGAAGTACTTTCTCCTTTGTGTTGCGTTCTGGCCTTCTCCGCAAGCTATAGAGCTTTACCATATTTTAGCTTGTGTTTTAATGATAATGTACTAGTTTTAACCCTTATCTTTTCATTATATTTTTAGTTTTTTTAGTCTTGGTTGCTTTTATACTGTTGGTTTGTTTTAAGCATCGTTTTTCTTTGTATTTTATTATGTCTCTTATATATAGCTGGTTTGTTTTAAGCATCGATTTTCTATTTGCTTTCTACTCTTAATATTATATATATTGATTTTCTTTTATTGTTTGTGTTCGGCGGCATATGACCTCTGCTGTTGCGCCGCCATGTCGTATCTTCATTCATTCATTCATTCATTCAGGGCGATCTTGTGTCTGCATCAGATGCAGTAGACTCTGCTTTTGCAGACCAGTTTTATGCTGTCTCAAAAAAAAGATCCTTCTAAGCCGTATGAGCTTTCGTAGGAATCAGAAGAGACTAAGCCTGGACGTTCAATCTCGTGGTGGAGAGCCATATAATTTAGACTTCAGTTTCCATGAGCTACGTACTGCCATCTCAGTGTGGTGACACCGCTCCTGGGCCTGACAAAATTCCATACGTTATGCTCTGTCATCTGCCGACTGATTCACTTCAGTTTTTATTGGACCTTTTTAACAGGGTTTGAGGTGAGGGATCTATTTCCAAGAGCTGGAAGTTGGGTACTGTCCTCCCTATTCCCAAGCATGGTAAGGACCATTCCCAGGTTTCCAACTATCGCCCAATTGCTTTAACATCGTGAGTGTGCAAGCTATTCGAAAAGATGGTTAATGTCAGGCTTGTGTGGTTTCTAGAGAAGGGTTGCTTTCTCTCTCCTTCGCAGAGTGACTTCCGTAAATTCCGATGTACTTCGGGCAACCTTATCAGGCTCGAGGCATCGATCTGTGAAGCTTTTGCCTAAAAGCAACATCTTGTGGCTGTGTTCTTTGACCTTGAGAAGGCTTGTGACACCGGCTGACGCCATGGCATCCTCCAACAACTTCATGCTTTTGGTCTACGTTGTCGGCTGCCTTTGTTGCTTGAAGACTTCTTGACTGATCACGTGTTTTGGGTCCGAGTGGGTTCTACCCTTTCTGCGCCGCTATGCCAGGAGGAAGGTGTCCCAGAGGGGAGTGTCTTAAGTGTTTCCCTGTTTGCAGTGGCCATCAATGGTATCCTTGACACTGTGCCTGCAGGGGTATCCTCATCTCTTTATGTGGATGACTTAGCTATATGGTTTTCTGGCTCTCGCATGTTTGCTATTGAGCGGCATATGCAGCTTGCCATGGATAAGATTTCTGCCTGGGCAACTTCCAAGGGTTTTCGGATTTCTTCCTCTAAGACTCTGGCTATGCACTTTTGTAGGATGAGAGGGGTACACCCTGACCCTGATCTCCAGCTTTGTGGCAGGGGACTCTGTTGTGTGGCAGAGACAAAATTCTTGGGCCTGACGTTTGACTGCCATTTGACTTGGGCTTCACACTTGGCAAATCTTAAAGTATCATGTATGAAGGCTCTCAGTCTGTTGGGAGTTCTGTCCCATACCTCTTGGGGTGCTGATCAGAGAACACCCTTGCATCTGTTTCAGGCTTTTGTAACATCCAAGGTGTTGTATGGCTGTGAGGTCTACTCTTCTGCAACAGAGTCCAAACTAAAAACTTCAGATGCTGTGTATCATGCTGGTCTTCGCCTTGCAACTGGGGCTTTCCGGTCATATCCGATTCCCAGCCTGTTGGTGGAGGCTGGTGTGCCTCCCTTAGGTCTGCTGCATCAGTCTCTTGCAGCACGGTGCTGGCTCCGGATTCGTCGCCTTCCAGACTCACTTGTCTGTGGGTGTGTGATGAAACAGTCTTATTTTTTGTATTATCGTAGGCACCCTCGTATGGCCTCGTTCGTTTGGCTGTAGGATTCAGGACATCATGGAGGAGTTTGGTCTGACTGCAGTACCGGTACCTGTTTGTTAGTTCGGATCCCCAGGGTTGCGCCATGGATCTTGCCCAAGATAACTTTCTGCAGGTCTTTGCCAGGCCCAAAAGATTCTGTCACTTCTCAGTGTCTTTTACAGTTATTTTTAGAACATTCTTGTAGTCATGGTGGTTCTGTGCATGTGTATACTGATGGCCCTAAATCCGCCTCTGGTGTTGGTTTTGGAGTGGTATTTCCCAGTTTTAGCCGTGGAGGTAGTCTTCCTTTGGCGGCCTCAGTTTTTACTGGAGAGTTGTCAGCTGTCGTTTTAGCCCTAAAATTGGTGTTTGTCCACCGTGACACTTATTTTACTATTTTTTGCGACTCTCAAGGGGCGCGTTTGGCCCTGGACTCATTTAACTCTTCCCATCCTATAGTCTTAGCTATTTTGAAGTGGATGTTCCTCATTCGTCGTCGGGGGAAGAGAGTTGATTTCTGCTGGGTTCCCGCACATGTTGGTGTGATGTGCAATGAGAGGGCAGATACATTAGCTAAAGCTAAAGCTTCTCAACAGCCCCCAACCAACTATCCACTTTCTGCTTCTGATATAACATCATACTTGAGGTCCAGAATTTATACGTGCTGGCAGAGACACTGGGATGGTGTTGCTCATAATAAACTAAAAGAAATCTTTCAGAGAGTGGTTGTGCCACGGGTTCTCACCTCCATGTCACGGCGTTTGGAGGTGGTTCTTGCTAGGCTTCATATTGGTCACTCTCGGCTTACACATGGGTTCCTGATGAGTGGTGAGACTCAGCCGTACTGTGATGATTGCCTTGTTCCACTTACTGTTCGACACTTGCTGGTCCAGTGTCCAAGTTTGGCGGATCTACGTCACAGATTCCTCCATAGTAGTAGAGGGACAGATGGTGCCTACTGTATCTCTTCGATGCTTGATGGAGCCTCTAGCAATTTTACTGATGTTTTTAGTTTTCTTCAGGAGGCTGGCCTCCTTCCACTTTTATAAGTGATTGCTATTTTGTTGTCCATTCTTTTACTCTTTTTTACAGTTTATTTCACGTAACAATTGTTAACTTTGTTTTGAGTGTTCACTTTTTATTTGCTGCATCTTTTACCTTGTTGTCTGGCGGCATATGACCCTGGCAGTTGCGCCGCCAGATCTTTTAATACAATCAGTCAATTACCCATGACACCAACATGTGCAGAACCCAGCAGAAATCCACTCTCCTCCCCTGACGACGAATGAGGAACAACCACTCCAAAATAGCTAAAACTATAGGATGGGAAGAGTTAAAAGAGTCCAGGGCCAAAAGCGCCACTTGAGAATCGGTAAAAACAGTAAAACAATTGCCGTGACGAACAAACACCAACATCAGGGCTGGAACGATGGCTTACAACTCTGCAGTAAAAACTGAGGCAGACAAAGGAAGACTACCTCCACGGCTAAAATTGGGAACACCACTCCAAAACCAATACCAGAGGCGGACTTAGAGCCATCAGTATACACAGGCACAGAACCACCACGACTAGAAGAATGATCTAAAAATAACTGTAAAAGAGACTGAAGAGTGACAGGATCCTTTGAGCCTGCAAAAAACCTTCAGAAAGTTACCTTGAGCAAGATCCATTGCGCAACCATCGGGATCTGAACAGGACTGACAGGTACTGTTGACAAACTAAACTCCTTCACGATATCCCGAACCCTATAGCCAAACGGACGTGGCATGAGAGGGTGTCTAGTATAATACAAAAAAACAAGACTGCTGCATCACATGCTCACAGACAAGTGAGTCTCGAAGGCGACGAATCTGGAACCAGCACCGTGCTGCAAAAAACTGATGCAGTAGATCTAAGGGAAGCACACCAGCTTCCACCAACAAGCTAGGAATCAGAGATGACCGAAAAGCTCCAGTTGCAAGATGAAGACCAGCATGATAGACAGCATCTAGAGTTTTTTGTCTGGACTCTGTGGCAGAGGGGTAGACCTCGAAGCCATATTACAGCTTGGAGGTTACAAAAATCTGAAACAAATGAAAGAGTGTCCTCCAATCAGAACCCCAAAAGGTATGGGACAGAACCCTCAATTGATTGAAAGCCTTCATACATGATGCCAAGTGCGAAACCCAAGCCAAAAAGCAGTCAAACATTAGTCCCAAGAATTTCGTCTCTGCTACACAACCGAGTCTAATGCCACAAAGCTGGAGATCAGGATCCGGGTGCACCCCTCTCATCCTACAAAAGTGCATAGCCAGAGTCTTAGAAGGGGAGAACTGAAAACCCTTGGAAGTGGCCCAGCCAGAAATCTTGTCCAAGGCAAGTTGCATGCGCCGCTCAATAGCAGACATGCGGTAGCCAGAAAACCACATAGCTAAGTCATCCACATAAAAAGATGAGGATACCCCAGCAGGCACAGTATCGAGAATAACATAAATGGCCATCACAAACAGGGAAACACTTAGGACACTCCCCTGTGGGATACCTTCCTCCTGGCACAGTGGCGCAGAGAGGGTAGAACCCACACGGACCCAAAACACACGATCAGTCAAGAAGTCTCCAAGAACAACAGGCAGGAGACCACGTAAACCAAAGGCATGAAGTTGTTGGAGGATGCCATGGTGGCAGGCTGTGTCATAAGCCTTCTCAAGATCAAAGGACACAGCCACAAGATGTTGCTTAGAGGCAAAAGCTTCACAGATCGATGCCTCGAGCCTGATAAGATTGTCTGAAGTAAACTGTAATTTACGGAAACCACTCTGCGAAGGAGAGAGAAACCAACCCTTCTCCAGAAACACACAAGCCTGACACTGACCTTTTCAAACAGCTTGCACCTGCATATGTTAAACAAACAGGGTGATAGTTAGAGACATGTGAATGGTCCTTACAAGGCTTGGCAACGGGGAGGACAATACCCAATTTCCAACTCTTAGGAATAGAACCCTCACTCCGAACCCCGTTAAAAAGATCCAATAAAAACGTATAGAGTCAGTCAGCAAATGACTAAGCAGAGTGCATGGAATGTCGTCAGGCCCAGGAGCAGTGTCACAACACTCCGAGAGGGCAGCACGAAGCTCACGGAGGCTGAAGTCTAGAGCATATGGAATGTCGTCAGGCCCAGAAGCAGTGTCACCACACTCCGAGATGGCAGGACTCAGCTCGCGGAGGCTGAAGTCTAAATTATAAAGCTCTCCGCCACGAAACCAAAAGTCAAGACCCAGCCTCTCGTAATTCCTACCAAAGCTAGCACATGGCTTAGAAGGATATATTTTTAAGATAGCACAAAACTGATTCACAAGAGTAGAAGCTATTGCATCTGGTGTGGACACAAGATTTCCGTGACGTCGCAACACAGATGGGAAGGGTGGCGAAAACCTACCAGAAATCTTGCGCACCTTTTTCCACACCATAGGCATTGGAGTAGAGGATGTAACTGTAGAAACATACGACCTCCATGAGTTATGGCGAGCAATCTTCATGACCCATCTATAGTGAGCACGTGCTTTGTGAAACTGGATTTGTAGAAAAACAACATCATGATTGGCAAAATACTGACTGGCAGCTGCTTTATAAGCTCCTTTTGCTATAGAGCAGTCATCATTCCACCATGACACAGGTCTCTGGGAAAAAACACCGGAAGTCCATGGGATGGAATGAACCCCAGCTGAGGAAAAATTCTTAGTAAAATCACGTTCGGCATCATCGATAGTTGAAAAATCAGTAACCTTGTAGGCAAAAACATATAGCTCCTCAAAGAGAGACCAATCAGCCCTATCCAGACGCCAGCGAGGCATATGGACTGCAGGAACAGAGGGAGTAGACTGGACCAATGCAGGATAATGGTCACTACCATGCAGATCATCCAAAACCTCCCAAGGAAAATCAAGGGCACAATCAGAGGAGGAGACAGTGAGGTCAGTGACAGAAAATGTGCCAGTCTGAACATGAAGATGGGTCGGCCTCCCATCATTTAGGACAACCAAATCTAAATCCACAACCAGAGAGGCAAGAAAATCACCCCCGGGATTTCAAAGTGCATCACCCTACAAAGGATGGTGGCCATTAAGTTCACCAAGAAGTTCAAAAGGGGATGAAAGTTGATTGAGAAGGGTGTCCAGACCAGCAAGCATAACAGGAACAGAATGTGGAAGGTACAGACAACAGATGGTATAACACCTCCTAATGTGGATCTGTACTGCTAGAACTTGAAGGGGAGACTGTTTCGCAAAGGAAATAAAGGGGACATCAGATCAGTACAAAATGGCACATCCACTGCTGTGACTGCCAGGAGGAGATGCATGGAAGACCTCATACCACCTGAGAGAGGGGAACTGTCTATCCCCCACCACTGTCTCCTGGAGACAGACACAGAGTGGGCTCAGAACAGAAAGTAATAACTGCAATTCCTTCCAACTTGCCATGGCACCACTAAAATTCAATTGAAGACAAATTGGTACTGATTGAACCATACTGATTAGTACGAAACAATATGAAATGAGAAACACCAAGGCTATGTAGCATCCTCGCTGGGAAGGGTGTGAAAGCCCTTCTTCCTAGTCATTGAGCTCTGCCTTACCAACCGAGAAGACAATGAAGATTTAGTTTCCATGGGTGAAAGGACCCTTACCCCGAGACACGTCCCACCGATCGCCAGAATGAGCTCAAGGCACAGAGACCTTCCTGGAAGATCCACTTGCCCAGTCCGCACCCCCACGTGGGGGTCCACCTGGCACCTCGTGACCAACAGGAGCCTCCCATGCCAAATCAACCATAGGTCAGCTGCCGGGTGACAGATGAGAGGGAGCGAGTGACTGAGCCCTTTAAGTATCTAAAGACCCAGACCCTGCCACACCCAAGAAAGACCATCATGAACACCCACTGACATAGACGCCACCATGGCCCGGGTTGCTGAGCAAAGAGGCCCTTCAGAATACTCATGTGGCACTGAAGTTTGAACCTTAGAAGGAGGGGGATCATCCAAAGACTCCTCATTCCTCACCCATTTGAGGTTGGCAGACACAACCTCCATCTCAACACAAGAACTTAAAGACACACTAGAAACTGTAGAGGCACGCTGTATGGAAGACTGAACACCAGTGTCAAAGTGAGCAGATGGTACAGGGGCAGCAGCCAGTACGGGAGTAGCAACCAATTCAAGAGTAGCAGCCGGTACAGGAGCAGCAGCCGGTACAGGAGTAGCAGCCGGTACAGGAGCAGCAGCCGGTACAGGAGTAGCAGCTGGTACAGGAGCAGCAGCTGGTACAGGAGCAGCAGCCGGACGAGATGCAGACTGCAGAGGTACTTGGAGTCTCCGGGAGACCATAAGGAGGAGTACAAGGACGTCCGGTATCGGACAAGGGGACGAGGAGAAAGGTCAGTGAGAGGAGCAGAAGCCCCATGACAGCAGGCTTTGACCTAGAAAGAATTGAAGCAAAGGATACACCAGGACGGACATACACAGACATGACAGGGTCCTTAGCTTTGGTAAAACTCGGCCTCTCCGTGGCTCTGAAAGACAAAATTTCATGTACAATTTTGTAACGATCTCAAGATTTAGAAGAAGCAGTGTGCTCACCACCATGATTGACACAAGATACAGGACCAGTTCATTCCACACCCTCATGAACATCTAAACCACGTGATGTGAAGAGTGCTGGAAGGCCCAGAGCAAGGTACCTGCAAGATTGGTCAATTTGACCTAACCACTGACAGTGGAAACATCAGCGAGGCATAGGGACATAGGGCCTAGCTCTTTACCGGTACCATGTAGCATTAAGAACAGCAGGGAGGCTCAGTGAATCAAAAGTCACAATCAAGGATGGAGGTGGCACAAGGTCACCATTTATCTTCTTAATCCTCTCAAGTTTTATTACATTCTGGGCAGACAACTCTTCAACAAGGCATACCTCATCATAAATCAGTAGTAGACAACACCACGAGAATGATTCAATGAAGCATGAGGGGAGCATTTAACTGACCAGAAAGCATGGATAGAGACGGAACAGTCACACTCTGAGAAGGGTCAGACACCTCCACCAACAAACTGTCGCGAGCCTGTGGAACAACTTCAGAGACCACACCACAAGCAGCGACCATTCTCGATGGGTTCAAAAAATATCACTCTTTTTGAGGTCTACCCCAGCAGGGCCACGAATGACTATGAACTTGAAAAAAGGTGCAGGAGGAGGAGCAAACAAAATAGTATCCAAATCTTTAACCCGTCACGTCCCGACCGATTTCCAACCTACGATACCCCAAAATCCCAAGCATTTTTTGGAAAAAAATTTATTGGCTCAAACCTTCATTTTTGGTGAGAAACATCGAAAATTCATAGAGAAATCGCGATCCTGTGCTTAAAAATGTTGATACAGGTGTCATGCAACCTTACGTTTTCCTTCTTTTTCAAGGTACCTCTCTAAAGAAAATGAACTATGGAAGGGTTAACTAATTCAAGCCACTTTCAATTACGTATTTATTTATGTATTTGGTACGAATTTATGTGTAGTAACAGACTATATTGGTTTTCACACATTTATATAGGCCACAGAAGCATTGTTCAGTCACTAAACACATCCACATATGGCACCTTCCTTTATGACATTACCACCTCATCACTTCTGTTTGTTTCTTGCTCTAGCTTCTTTATTTCTTTGTCCTCCACCTCAGGAATCACTTTCACCGTGAATTTCGTCGTTGGAGAGACCGTGGGGCAACATGCCTTTACTGGCCAGCTGACTGGTAACAGGTGAATTGCCCAGTGTGGGGGGGAGGGAGAGAGGGGGGTTGTGGGGCCAGGCAGTATCCCCGCTTGACAGCAGGTAGAGAAAGGTCTCCCACATATGTTTACCAAAAATCACCCATGAAATTTGAAAATTGTGCAAATTATGACCCTTGCAATTGCGTGACATACCCATACATCGTTGGGTGTAGCTGTGACAAAACATCGCGACGTACCCATACGTCGATGGGATTCCTCAGGTTAACGTGGGGGTCATGAGGGCCGGATACACTCCTTGACCCCCACCTGCGACCTCTGCCACCGGAGCATGGAGTCAAGGCAGGGGAGGCCAAATCCCCCGTGAAGCCGCATGGAACCTGGAAGGGCTCTTGAGTGGCAATATTTGAAGGCCGAGAAGAAGCTTTGGACTTGCTGAGGTCTGGGAGAGAGGAAGGACGGGGCACATTAATACCAGCCATAACGGTAAACTTATAAACTTCATTCCCCCACCCCCCACTCATTGTGGAGCCAAACAAGGGGAGGCTGTACGCCACAGGCAACCTCAGGGGTAGCAGGGGAGTATAAGATGGTAACCACTGGGAGGCCAGGGAAGGGGTGACCCCAGGATGATAGGATCCACCAGGCCCCCCAGTGCCTGTATGACCCTAGCCAATGCATGACCAGCCGATTGACCTGATCGGTCCCAATCAGGCTGCCCATCTAGCCAGAATAAGAGACCAAAGAAGTGAATGGATAGCTGCGGGGCGCATCGTTGCTCAACCCCCAGGACTCCCGTCTCCCTTCATTACGGGACGCCACGCACTGCAAACACATGGGGAGACAACGGCCCCGCCATAGATGGCAAATGGGCAGTGACTATCGTCGCCAGCAGGCCTCCTCCACCAGTGATGTAGGGGGTGCTTGGTTCACGAGGCCGACAAATGCCGAACCTTACAAAGGTTGGCATGCCTTCAAAGTCAGTGGCACTGCCAACCACGCTTCAAGCCCCGACACCACATCAAGGTGACCCCCTGCAGCTGGGATAAGATAAAGGACAATAGACTCCATACATAAGAACTGGGTTTTCGCAAGGCCTTCCTTCATTCAGGGTTCAAACATTATGGAACTGCAAGAAAAAACTAGAAGATCACAAACGGCATTTTGTTCAATTAAGTCGGCAGATGCTTATTTTGCCTACTGAGAGGGAGGGAGGGAGGAGAGAGAGGATATGAAAATCAAGTCCTAATAAACAAATATAATAAGTAACATTGAAATATTACTTTACTATTCTATAAATTATACGTTGAAGAGGTCCAGCGAACAGGTCTGCAATATTAACAGTTCTGATTTTTTTTTTCTGTGACTGCATATATTTATTTTCACCGTGTCGGTAGAGAGGTGGCCAGTGGAAGTGGGTACGAATCCTCGCTGGGACAGGAAACAGTTTAAAGGATTTTAATTTCGCTAAGCAGACGTTACTGATCTACCATAAGACTCGCCAGTAAAAAAAAAAAATCAATACCAATACACTAGTTCTGTAAGAAACAGCCCTGCTATGTATTCAGTACTGACGGTGGGTGCTTAGCGTCGATGTTGTTACATGGAAGTGTATGATACGTGGGAGGACTGCTGGGCCTCACGGAACGGGCTGTTAAGCCTGTGCTCAGACTTGTGCACATACAAAAAATATATTCATGCATACATACATATATACTTATTTTGTGATGAGATAAAGTAGTGGGAGGAGTGGTACGGTATGTGAGAGAGGGGTGTGTGAGTGGCAGAGGACAGAGGGACATGAATGCCTACATACATATATATTTACTTTGTGATGAGATAAAGTAGTGGTACGGTACGTGAGAGAGGGGTGTGTGAGTGGCAGAGGACAGAGTAACATAGAGGCAATTCGTATGTTACCATCTCTCTTCGGGATTTCAACGTGCTGACATCGATGGACAGACTGATAGAATTCCTGGTCAGTATTTACTTTACGTTCTCCACTGTTATTGTGGTTTTCTCTTTTTCACCAGTTTGTTTTTATCTTGTGAGTGGTTGATTTAATGTTGTAGGTTGGTGAAAACGTTTTTTTTTTTTTTTTTTTTTTTTTTTGTCAGATATTGTCAGCCTTCTCTAACCAAACCAGTGGGATTATAGCGTATTCATATGACACTACTTCGCCTTGCACAACAAATGTCACCCATCCCTCACCAAAAAAAAAAAAAACTTTGTCCCTTTTATCTTATGCAGGGACTTATTGGGTTAGTTTAACCCGTCTTGTCCTGACCGATTTCCTACCTCTGAACCCCCCTAATCCTGACCAATTTTGGAAAATTCTTTTTTTGGCTCAAACATCCGCTTTTGGTGAAAAACAATGGAAAATCACAAAGAAAGTGCTCACCTGGGTCCATAAGTGGTCCGAACATGTAAGCTCTCCTCCAGCATGTACCGTGTTCCGTCACTGTCAAGTCTGGCTGCCACGTTTTCTATGGTAGGTAATGTTATGGGAAACGACTCACACAGGTTTACATTTATTGATCTGGAACTGATAAACATTTACTACAACAATATAATGGTTTTCATACCGAAATATAGGAAAAATAAGCATTGTTCCATTGCGCAAGCATAGCGAGTTCGGCCACATTGGTCACACATGATTTGCTAAGGTTCTTGCTTCAGCAAACATATAATTTTTTCTACTTGCATAATAATGTTTCAATGACATTAGACCATTTTTCACTTTATGTAAATGTTTTCACATATTTACATGCCTTTCAATGATATTTAGTGTAATGATAGCGCATATTTACACACTCAGCGCACTCGCTATGACTGTAGTTTCAACATACATTTCATTTTTTCACATTATATAACAGATATCACCTATTTACATGCCTTACGATTATACTTAGCGTAATATTAGCTCATATTTACTTGCTATGACTGCTGTTTCAACTTAGATTGTATTTGTACCACTTCATCATGGTCCTGGCACCCTCCACACTGGAAATCATGGAGTCAGACTGGTCCACCTGCCTCATGTTGATATTGTAGTCAAGTACCGACTCCGGAATCCAGATGTGGCGCCTCCTCTCGCTGCGGTAATTGACGGAGTCTGTGCGGTGCATCAGGGGCCGGTGAACCGTGGACAAGAGGCAAACTTCTCTGTTATGGTTCCATAATGTGGCAAGGATGTTGGCTGCCTTGAAGAAGACCACCTCATTCTTGTCCAGTTTCCACCCAATCTTGATCATGTGCCGACAGTTCACCTTGAAGGTACCACAGACTCCAGTGTCATGCAAGTGTAGGTAGTGAGCGAGAATGGGGCTAGTGTACCAGTTATCCAGGTACAGCATGCGACCACGATGAAGGTACTCTTCAATCATTGTTTTTACCACGGCATCAGAGAGTCCAATACTCCGATCTACTATTATGTCTCTGTGCAATGGTGTACAAGACTATGTCTTGCACATAACCAGTCTTACAGTCACACATAACAAAGATTTTGTACCCAAAATGGTATCTTGTATGTGCTGTCGAAAAGAAATATTGCGTCTCCACAACACGAGACTCGTCTATGACAAGGTCTCTCTAAGGATAGAAGGATGAGTGGAACGTTTCCCGTAGGTGACCAAATACCAGCCTAATTTTCCTCATTCTATCTGTGTTATTTTCATTTGCAGGATCGTCGGCATCGTAAAAGTGGAGGCTGCTGAGAATTTGCTGGAATCATTTACGGCTCAATTCCTTGCCAAAGAAAGGTGTGTTGATGACAGGGTCCATAGTCCAGTAGGCCGGAATTTGACTTTCCGTACAATACCCATCAAAAGAACTACTACTAAAAATATGAACATCACTGCAATGTAGGCAGGGTAATCATAGAGGAGGGAGTGCCTGTTTCTCGTGCCCTGGCATTCACTCTCACGGCGTTGTCTGCATGCAAATAAATTCGTCTGCTCCACAATGCAGTCCACAAATTCCTCTCCAAAGAAGAGGTGGAAGAAATCCACCCTGGTGGAGCCTGGGCGGTCTGCAGGAGCCGTGCAGCCAGACCGCCACTCCTCAGTGAAGGGGTGAATGATGGGAGTACCATCTTCCCAGTCCCACCTCACACTGGCGTCACCCCCATTATCCCCATTGCCGCCTTTGTCGGGGTAGGGAGGAGTGGTGGTGGGGGAGGTTGGGGAGGTGGAGAGTGGCGGGCTTCCCCACTCGCGCTCCTCTTCCCTCAGCCTTTTCCCTTACCCTTTCCCTTCCCCTTTTGGCCTTGTGAAACAACAGAGGGCTGTTGGGAGGATGTGCAGGAATACTGAGAAGCACATGAGGTGCTAGGGAGCGGCTCCTCCTCGCCTACCCGCTTTCTCGCTGCACCACGTGAGCCTCCCACTCCCTCACTGCACCACATGAACGCGCCGCCTCACTCCTGCCACTTTCCCTTTCAACAAACACTCCCGTCACTTTCCCTTTCAACAAACACTCCCGCTACACCACTTTCCCCTTCACTATGCACTGTTGCTACGCCACTTCCGCCCTCTCCAAACAAAACACTAGGCCCATACCTTCTTTTTCTGCGTGCTGGCACCTCAGGTCCTCAATGCGAGATGTGCTCATGGCCGTACCATGTGGCAGCACGTCCCACGGCTCCGTCCTCAACCCCGCCCTCGTCTTCGTCCTTGTCCTCACCCTTTCCCCTAGGGGCTGGAGAGAGGTGTGTGCATGTGGTTGGTGTGGAGGCTGGCCCTCTCTAGCAGCACAATACATAATGTAGCGCCACTTCCTTGGGGACGGGACCTCCTCATCACTGCTCTCACTACTGCTACTCTCCTCCTCAGGCTGCTCATAATCCTTGTCAGCAACATCGTCATCAATAGACAATTCGCTGTCGTCTGTGAAGGCGTCCAGGGTGGCTTGGATTTCAGCATCTGAGAGACCTCGGTGTGCCATGTCTGACTTTTTTTTTCTGCAAGGAAGAAGGAACCAAAGGCCACAGGCCTGCATGCTCTTTCTTCCAAGAAAAAGCAAAAACAATACAAAAGAAAGCCAAATTCAAAATCCCTTCATTTCGAGATGACTGGACACACTGCGTTTGAAAGACTGGAGATCATAGGAAGTAGGAAATACAGACAGAGGAAGACAGTTCCAGAGTTGACCAGTTGCATAAATGAAGGACTGGGAGTAACGGTTAATTCTTGCATTAGAGAGTTGGACAGATAAGGGATGGGAGTTTGTTGCTAGACGGGTACTACGTGCCTGTCGTAGAGGTGGAGGGATGCAAGCAGACAGTTCAGAGGAACAGTGACCGTTGAAGTAGCGATAGAAGAAAGATAAAGATGCAACAGTGCGGCGAAGAGACAAAGGTTGAAGGGAATCAGTAAGAGGAGGTGAGTTAATGAGACGAAAAGCCTTTGACTCCACCCTATTGAGAAGAGCTGCATATGTGGAGCCTCCCCACACATGAGAGTTGTACTCCATACATGGGCGAATAAAACCCTTGTACTAGGTCAACAACTGTACAGGGGTAAAGAAAGTTCGGAATCGGCTTAGCACACCTAATCTCTTGGAAGCAGATTTCACAAGAGATGTGATATGTTCTTTCCAAGACAAATCCCGAGAGAATGAAACCCCAAGCATGTTCAAGGATGATGCAGGACAGAACTGGACATTATTAAACATTAGTGGGTAATCCTGAGGAAGATTTTGTCAGGCTGATAAGTGTAAGAACTGAGTTTTTGATGCATTAAAAATAACAAGATTATTTTTACCCCAGTCAGAGATACAAGCCAAGTCAGACATTAGGTGTGCCATAGCTTCATCCTTTTTTTGTTGAAGTAACTGCTGAGATGGACGTTGTGGAAACCGAATGGAAAAGTGAACGTGGAATCATCAGCATATGACTGTATAGGGTTATATGTACACCTTAGAAGGCCATTGATGAATAAAAGGAAGAGAGTTGATGATAGGACAGAGCCCTGAGGAACATCACTGTTGATAGGTCTAGGAGAAGAACGATGGCCGTCTACAACAGCGGCTATAGAACGACCAGAAAGGAAGCTAGAGATGAAGGCACAGACAGAAGGATAGAAACCGTAGGAGGGCAGTTTGGAAATTAAAGATTTATGCTAGACTCGATCGAAAGCCTTTGAGATGTCAAGTGCAATGGCAAAGCTTTCGCCAAAGTCCCGAAAGGAGGATGACCAGGAGTCTGAAAGGTAGGTGAGAAGATCGGCAGTGGAGCGTCCCTGACGGAACCCATACTGACGATCAGAAAGAAGGTTGTGACAGGAAAGATGCTTTAAAATTTTTCTGAAAAGGATTGACTCGAAAACTTTAGACACAGGATGTTAAAGCAATTGGACGATAGTTAGAGGGTTGGGAATGGTCACCCTTCTTTGGGACTGGCTGAATGAGAGCAAACTTCCAGCAAGAAGGAAAGGTACAAGTTCATAGACAAATGCGAAAGAGTTTACTTAGGCAGGGTGTAAGCACAGAAACATAGTTTTTGAGGACAACAGGAGGGACTCCATCAGGCCCATATGCCTTGTTATAATTGAGGCCAGTGCTGGCAGAAAATACATTACCTGAAGAAATTTTAATGTCGGTCAAGAGGAAGTCAGAGGGGGGAAGTGATGGAGGAATAGCACCGGAATCGTCTAAGGTGGAATTGGAGGAGAATGTCTGAGCGAAGAGATCTGCTTTATCAGTAGAATAAATAGCTACAGAGCCATCAGAGTAGAGAAGAGGAGGGAAGGATAATGAGGTAAAGATGTTAGAAAGGTTTTTCGCAAGGTGCCAGAAGGAGCAAGAAGAATTCGAGTTGGAGAGTTGGGAACATTTAGCACGGATGAAATTATTTTTAGGAGAGCGAAGAACAAACTTAGCACGATTCCGGGCAGAAATATATAAAAGATGTGATTCAGGGGTGGGTTGGCTCCGGTACCTCTTAGAGGCCCTCTCCTTGTCACGGACAGCATTAGAACAAGCGTGATTAAACCAAGGCTTTCTTGCATTAGTCAGAGGATATGAGAAAGGAATGTATGCTTCCATGCCTGAGAGAATAACCTCCATAATGTGCAAGGCACACTCAGATGGCTCCCGGCCATGGAAGCAGTAATCATTCCAATGAAAATCAAAGAAGTACTGCCTGAGGGCCTCCCAATCTGCAGCTCCAAAGTGCCACAGGTGGCGTTTCTTTGGAGGGTCCACAGGCTGTACCGGAGCGATAGGACAGGTTAAGGTAATAAGGTTATGATCAGAGGAGCCCAACGGAGAGAAAAGATTAACAGTGTAAGCAGAAGGATTAGTTATTAGGAAAAGGTCAAGTATGTTGGAACTCTGTCCAAGGCAGTCAGGGATATGGGTAGGGTGCTGTACGAGCTGCTCTAGGTCATTAAGGATAGAAAAGATGTAGGCTTGTTCACCAGGTGGATCAATGAAAGGAGAGGAGAGCCAAAGGTGGTGGTGAACATTGAAATCTCCTAGAATGGAGATTTCAGAGAAAGGAGAAATGGATGGAATGTGTTCCGTCATAGAAGTAAGATAGTCAAAGAATTTTTTATAGTCAGTGGAATTAGGAGATAAGTAAACAGCACAGATATATTTAGTCAGAGATTGACAGGAGAGCCGAAGCCAGAGAGTAGAGAATTCAGAAGAATCAAGTTCAGGAACACGAGAGCAAGATAGATCGTTGCGTACATATACGCAACAGCCACCTTTGGCTTTGAAACGAGAATAGAGAAAGTAGGAGGATACAGAAAAGAGTTTGCTGTCAGTTGCCTCAGACAGCTGAGTCTCAGAGAGAAAGAGAAGGTGAGGTTTAGAGGGGAAGAGGTGGTGTTCAACGGAGCGAAAGTTAGAGGAAAGGCCGCGAATGTTACAGAAATGAAGAAGGAGTGAGTCAGACAGTTGTTCCAGGCAGCTCTGTGAGTCGTCACCGGGAGAGGGGCGGATGGTGGGGGCATTTATGGCCCCCCCCCCTGGTGACTCCGAGGCATGATTTATGTGCGCCATATTTTTTTTTACAAATTTTGAAAAGGAAGTGTAGTGTGTAGTGTGCATGTAGTTTGGTGTTGACAGTTAGAGAAACTTGTATTGGAGAGCATGCTGGTCTACTCTCTGTGTTACTGAGACACTGAAAAAGTTCAGCAAAGGGGGATGGTCAGGAACAAATCCTGAGGGCTGATGAAACGGGAGCTCCAGCTCTCCCTGTCATCAGCCTTCCATCCACCTTGGGAGTACTGCCCTGCTCGACTGGTGCTACAGTCTACTGCTGCTGATGCTACAGTCTACTTGTGTCAGAGTGACTGAGACAAGGCCACGCGCGGGGTCGCCGAGTGTCCCCGCAGGTGGCGAGTAGGGGGAGGTCTCCCACGCCTATGTACCAAAAATCAAGCGCGACATTTGAAAATTGTGCAAATGACGGACCTTGCAATTGCGTTACATACAGGTACGTCGTCGGGTGTCACAACGACAAAACGTTGCGATGTACCCGTATGTCGTCGGGATGCCTCGGGTTAATATATAAAAACGCGTTTCCGACAATCTGTGGCATCAAATCATCCCACACAAGATAAAAACAAGGTGATGAGGAGGATGGAACCCGCAAAAGAGAAGCCATAAAAGTAAATATTGCATTAATTAATTTTTTTCTACTTTGGCCTAAAACTGTCGTCTCTCCATCTCCAGTGCCTAGTTGTAACAATAAATTAAAGCTGTATTATGATGCTGGTCACAGAGAAGTGCAAGGGACAGAATGTACTAGACCTGCATCTCTCTGCTACTAAACTGTGTGATATAAGCTGAAGAAAGGAAGACTATCTGAACTAAGAAAGAGTTAAAAGGAGTATTGCAATGTCAATGTCTATAGTTTAACTGTTGACTGTAAATAAAATGATGTGGTCCTTACTTTAAAAAATGTTAATTGTGGTATGTAAACAGTGAGACGTATTTTGATATTAGGATCTTCAATAACATCTCTGAGGGTCTGGTAGGGATGACTGATGTGTCTGACAGCCAGGAGGGACATGAGGTTGCCAACGTAGCTTTGTGTTAACACCACAATCATCAGCATCCACACCCCTTGCACCACAGATTCCCACCACCACCACCCAGATGGCTTAGACACATCTGTTTAAAACAAAAGAGATTAATTTAATGACGTCTGAAGGAGACATGTTAACAAGGGGGGGGGGCAAGTTTTGGGACATTCACGCTACCTTCTTGGAGGAGGATGCGAATACAGTTGAATATGTTGGT
>JAGKTI010015786.1:8100-20136 GCA_018397915.1 Birgus latro
GCAGTGTTTAAGTATACTGTTTCCACACATCATGTATGCTGCCACAGCATTACCACACTTTGTAGCAATGTTTAAGTATACTGTTTCCATACATCATGTATGCTGCCACAGCATTACCACACTTTGTGGCAGTGTTTAAGTATACTGTTTCCATACATCATGTATGCTGCCACAGCATTACCACACTTTGTGGCAGTGTTCAAGTATACTGTTTCCATACATCATGTATGCTGCCACAGCATTACCGCACTTTGTAGCAATGTTTAAGTATACTGTTTCCATACATCATGTATGCTGCCACAACATTAGAACACTCTGCAGCAACGATCAAGTATACTGCTTCCATACATTATGTATGTTCGGCCATCAATTTGGGGGGCATGGGGGGAGTAGACCCTCTAGTATCGGAAGACCTATGGTTACTGATAATAAAAGAACAATGGTATACACAAAAATATATCCAGTATATACCTTACACAAAAAATATCATATAATAACTTACATGAAAAAAAAATTGTAATAAGTAATAAAAAAATTTTAATAATTCAGCATGACCGTCAGCTGGCGGCAGTTCTGTCAGCAATCACCGTCCCCCCCTTCTCCAAAGTGCTGGATCTGTCCCTGTCTACTGGCGCCTACTTGCTGCCGAACTGCGATACTCATGTCTGATATGCTCTCACAATTCACCGTAAGTTGAATTAGGTTAGGAGCATTAGCTATAACTACATCAGATTAATCACAACACTTCCCTCAACGTACCAATGCAACACTTGCAAGATGATGAGTTGCAGAAGCTTCCATACACAAGCTGCTCACACCCATAAATTGTCTCATTTCTGCCGTGGCAAGTTCCTCCAAGGTCGTGACAATATTGCCTAGAATCATTTACAGGTTATTAGTGCATCATTTATTATTATTATTATTATTATTATTATTATTTTTATTAGTAACAGTAGTAGTACTAGTCGTAGTGGTAGACGTAATGCAAGGTGTCAAAAGTAAGATGTTAGACAGAATATCATAGCTTTACTTACGTGTCATAACAATTATTATTATTATTTATCATTATTATTATTATTATTATTATTATTATTATTATTATTATTATCATTTGTAGTAGCAGTAGTAGTAGAAGTAATGTGAGGCGTCAGAAGTAAGGTGTTTGATAAAATATCACGGCTTTACTCATGTGTCAAGAATATCCCTAATTTTCTCATGTATTCCAAAACATTTTGCGTTTTTCCAGCATAACATAGATATTCTGTCCACTCTAACTAGGCGTATAATTGCTCACTATCCATCTCTGATATTGAATCGTAATAAGAACTTCACACTAGTATGACTCCATCTACTAGTGATCCGTATATCTTGAAGGTCAATCTCTCTTCACCTATTCTGTCCATACGGCCATAGCACAATAACACACACTGGTCTACACTTTCCATTACACTGTGTCTGCTTCCACACCCTGCCACACCATCACCATCTCAACCCACATATAGACCTTAGGGACTTCATGTCAAGCGATTCCACCCTTCTCGGTCCCTAGATTTCATGATCCACGCCTCGCATCCATACAGCAAAGTTGTTTTAACAAAAATCGGTTTGTTTTTTGTGTGACAAAAATCGCTATTCCGTTTCCAGCTCAATTGATGGCTTAGTGTAGTTAGAATGACTGATAAAATTTTACCAATAACCAAGAAGACTCGTTTCTACCTCATATCTAAGGCTCACTGAATTTTATGGAATCAGGACTTAGTATTCAAGTTATGGGTATAACCCAGATCAATCAGATGACAACAAACCAGCTATACGCCTTCACACATACCCATCTTGGCCTGAAGAGACGTACAACTTTCCTTCCACACACTTCTCAACGCCCCTAACACTTTGGCCTCTTCTCCTGTGACTTACTTCAAGGCCTTGACTTCCATCCGCTCTTACTTCCAACCCAAATGCCAGCACTTCTCTTCTTCAGAAACTTTCTCGAACAGACTTAATCTAATATCGTTCTGCTAAGTCTCTTCAACGTCTTATCACCTAGCTCTTTTCTTACACTCACTCTCAACTTGCACCTTTCACACTCTTTCAATCTCAGATACAAATTTTGCTGAAGTTTGCCTACCGATTCTGAGACCAGCGCGGTATCATCTGCAGTTAACAGCTGGTTTACTTAGCAGTTTGACCATCTCCCTCCATCCCTTAACTTGCTGGTCTTTGCAGGCCCCTTATATCTGCACACACACACACACACACACACACACACACACACACACACACACACACACACACACACACACACACACACACACACCGCATAAACTCACCCTGAGGCAGGACATGTAGGCGAAGACGTTCTCATGTACTCGCTGGCGACACTTTCCTCCATTCGTTGTCTCTCCTCCTGTGTCTCCCTCTCCTCCACCCCCATCCACTTCTCCCATTCACTTGGTTCAAACTCCACTTGCGACTCTTCCACCTGATCCGGGATGTCCTGCTCCACATGCTGTTGGGGGGACGTGTAAACACTCTCGGGCTCCTTTGACTCTCTCTCAGCTGAATTGCCTCGCTTGGAATAGAACACTAGAGTTGTCCCGACCATTGAGTGTACTAACCAGGGCCCGTACTCTCGTCCAGTAAGGAGACTACCTGGCACCTCTTCCTTAGCGAATTATTTTGGGGTTTGGCTGGTTAATATCCTTCTCGACGGTATTTATGCAGGGTATGACGATATTAAAGGGATTTCTATAACACGGAATAGGAGAGTAAGGTACAATAAGGAAAATAAATCGCTAAGGGAAAGGTGTCAGGGAGCTAAAACCCAGGAGAATGCTGGTACAGGAGAGAGAAGCAGAACGTTCTCACACTGTCAGTCAAAGGCATGTACTGTAACGCTTTTTACAGGGTCTCACGCCAGTTATTTTTTAAAGCACTTCAGAGGGTTACTCTAGCGGTAATACTGAGTAAAAACGACAGTATCAAAATGGGTCCAGTTCTCGACCGTTACGAAGCTACAGTTACTGGTGATCTTATGAGCTGTGTGTGAAGGAGACCATTTTTACCACCCGCGATGCGAAGCGATCAGGGGAGTGGCAATGTTTTCAGTTGTGAGGTTGGCTGGCTGGCTTTGTTTGTGTGTGGCTAAACAAGATATCTCATGAACGGCTTGAGCTATCACCTTGAAACTTTCAGATTATCAAGATATGGCCAAAATCTTGGATTAGTTCGGAAATATGCTCTTGGGGTCAAGGTCGAGGTCACCAAAATGGCTAGCAAAGGTCAACTAGTCGGCCACTGGTGACCTTGACCTTGACCCCAAGTGCCCATTTTCGAACTCGTCCAAAATTTTTGCCATATCTTGATACCCTGAAAGTTTCATGTTGACAGCTCAAGCCGTTCATGGGATACCTTGTTTACTCCACACAAACAAAGCCAGCCGGCCAACCTCACAGCCAACCCAAGATTGCTTTTGGGTAGGGGACCATAAGGGGTAGGGGACCATACGGGGACCATAAGGGGACACACCCTTTCCCTAGATTGTTTTGGGTAGAGGCCAATAAGGGGACACACCCCTTCCCTAGATTGTTTTGAATAGAGGTCTATAAGGGGACACACCCTCTCCCTAGATTGTTTTCGGTAGGGGCCCATAAGGGGACACACCCTCTCCCTAGGACCTACATTGTTTTCGGTAGGGGCCCATAAGGGGACACACCCTCTCCCTAGGACCTAGATTGTTTTCGGTAGGGGCCAATAAGGGGACACACCCTCTCCCTACCCTCTCCCCAAAACAGAGGACGCGGGGGGGGGGGGGGGGGGAGATAGCCATCTCTTCCCTAATCCCTACCCTACTTCCCCACCCCTTCCCAGCTTCTTTCCTTCCTTCCTTCCTTCCTTCCTTCTTAGTGTTTCTTTCATTTTGTTGCACCATGTCATTCCCTCTCTGTATTTCCTCTTTCTTGCCGTTTCTATATTCTATTTTACCATGTTTGTTTTGCATAGTTTTAATCTGCTTTTAAACCCAAATAAAATAATTACAAATATTTGTGTTCACTCCCAAAGCTACTGTGGTACAGGAAGCTCAATATTTAACTGCTTTGTACCTAAACTTTACTGTGGTTGATACGACCTTGGCCTGTATTCTCGTTGGGTAATGAAGCTCCCTAGCACCTCTTCCTTAGCGATTTATTTTTGTATTTGGCTGGTTAATATCTTCTTGTACGCTATCTACGCAGAGTAGGGCCATATTAGAATAATTTATGTAATGCCGACATGGAGATGTAATAAGCAAAATAAGTTGCTTAAGAAAAAGGTGTTAGGGAGCTTGGTGAGCCGACGAGAATACGGGTCCCTGTGCTGCCGGACGCCTGACTAAGGAGAATTGCCCCGACGCCTGCCGTCCTACCGTCCACCGAGAGAATAATAATATATGCTATGGTGGGTAAAATAAATTGCTGAGGAAGAGGTGCTACGAAGCCTCCCATTCCAGGGTGTGTATCAGCAACAGACATAATTATGATTCACAGGTAAGAACAGCAAGGACATTCTTTTATGCTGAGCTAATTATAGTTTTATGTCCCTTGTCAGTCTGCTAAAAACTCTGGAAAAAAGGTAAATATTAAAAATAGATTGTGTTTGACTGACTGGTAGACTGACTGACTGACTGACTGACTGACTGACTGATGAGCAATTAGTGAAGTCTTATAGGCACTTAATATTTGTGTTTTAACTCAACTTACTCAAAGCTTTACGTCCATAAACAAATACAAATAAATGGAATAAGTAATAAATAAGCAAGTAATTTGATATTTATGGATATAGATAGGCAGACAGACATTTAGGAAGACAGACAGACTGATACACAGCCACACAGGACAGACAGACAGACAGGCAGATAGAAAGATAACGATATAGACAGACATAAGATAATGGGACAGATTGATACATAGAAACATACAGACCAATATATAGATGGATAACCCACCGCAGCATGTGCCAGTGCCAGACCGAGTGCCAGTAGGAGAACTAGCTTCATGTTGGCCGTCTATTGAGGTTGGTCTGCTCTCACGACCCTATTGGAGGTTCTGTCTGAGCTGGGGATGACAGGAAGCTGCTTTACTCTCTCTCTCTCTCTCTCTCTCTCTCTCTCTCTCTCTCTCTCTCTCCGTACCTTATTGGAAGTTTCCTGTGAGGTGAGGCTTGAAAGGTTTTAGTTTATAACATTGTTTTATCTCTGTCTGTCTTCTGTCTTTCTGTCAAACTCTCTTATATTTATCTGTCTGTGTAAATGTCCACTGTATTTGTCTATATTTATATGTCTGTCTCTGTCTCATCTATTTACCTGTATTGATCATTCTGTCTGTCTGTCTTATTTATTCACCTATACTCATCATTCTCGGTCTAACTGTCTAATCTACTTGTCTGTACTTATCATTTTGTCTGTCTGCCTAATCTGTTTGTTTATATTTATCATTCTGTGTATCTGTCTAATCTATTAATCTATATTCATCATTGTCTGTCTGACTGTCTGATCTATTTATCTATATTGTTCTCTCCGTGTAACTGTTTAATCTATTCAAGTACATTATCATTGATTATCTAATCTGCTCATCCGTCTCGCTGTTTATCAGGAAAGTTGCCACAAAGCCGCCTGTGGCTCAGAATACAAATAGCAGGTGTTTTGTGCTGAGGAACATCTTGGTTTATTAGTGTTAGTAGGATTTTCATTATTATTATTATTATTATTATTATTATTATTATTATTATTATCCTACGCTGCTCATGGAGCAACTCAGGATTATATGATGGATGGATGGATGGATTATATTGTTATTATTATTATTATTGTTATTATACGAGCGAGCAAGCGAAGTGAGCAAGAACATTTACGCCAGGGGTCGGTGACCTATGACCCGCTGGCCTGACCCGGCTTGTAAACCTAATCTGACCCGCCCGCCAGTATGCTCCACAAATTCACTAAAATATTCCCGTTTTTCACTAAGTGAAAAGCCAATAAGCCTTACCGGCTGTTACTCACTTTGACAAACACAAGTTCGAGTTTGTTTGTTGGAAAAAGTGTGTACTGGAACAGACTTGAGCTCAGCTTAGGAGGCTATGACGTGCTAGCTCAGCTTAGGAGGCTATGACGTGCTAGCTCAGCTTAGGAGGCTATGACGTGCTAGCTCACCTTAGGAGGCTTGACGTGCAAGCTCACCTTAGGAGGCTATGACGTGCAAGCTCACCTTAGGAGGCTATGACGTGCAAGCCCAGCTTAGGGGGGACTATGACGTGCTAGCTCAGCTTAGGAGGCTGTGACGTGCTAGCTCAGCTTAGGGGGCTATGACGTGCTGCACCCAGCGCTCAGTGATCCAGCACTGCCAGATGTGCAAATATTATTGCCCTGTTGCGATAATTTGGTCTGTGCGATAAACAATAACATGCATGAGATATGTTTTATAACTAATGATTATTTAAAAGACGTTCCTTTATTAAATTTGGTGTGATAATTTTGTTCAAAAAGCGATAATTTAAAAATGCTGCCCCTTCCCCCTCCCCAACCAGTCAGTACTGGCGGCCACCCATCAGTCTACCAGCCCCTAGTGACCATAGGTGAATTTTGTCCGTCAGAAGGCTTGGGTAAGCAACTTGCCTATTTCTGTTATTCCTAATGCATTAATTTTATAAATATTGTTCTCAGTAAAATTTTACGATATACATGCTTTGCATAAATGTTATACTTATTAACGTGTATTCTCATATATTGATATTCATATTAATATTACTATTATCACTGCAGACGGGGTATAGTTTAGCAAGTTCAAAACATCTGTCCCGCCAGCCTAGTAACACAGCAGTTCCCGCCGCCAGTCCATCAGGGGTTGTCGACGCCTGATTTACGCAGTGCCAATGTCTGCCTGGTTAGGGGGGCTGTAAGTCGGGGCCGCGTCTAATAGAATTACTGGGAATATTGAACTTAAACATTTGAATTATATTTTATTGTAATCCCTAGTTCTTTCTATCACCTTAGCATTTTATTCAGCATAGGACAGAGTTTTGGAACTGGTTGGGTCAGATACAGTAGTAACAGTAGTAGTTGCTGCCTCAAGCTCCTCTGAATGTGCACCCAGTGAACTGCAGAGCGAGACTGGCCTTCCCTTGCAGTCCACTATGCTACTGTTATGGGACAGGGAGAACAGAGGGATGGTTGTTTAAGCAGACATCTCCACCTTCCGACTATAATGGTGCCACCACGTGAAGGTGTCCACCACCAGCACCACAACAGGCATCACCTCCTTGAATACGAGAAGCAGAATTATTTTACTCTCTGACACATGCGGAATTTTTGGTTTTGTAATTATTAATAAGATATACTTCATTGAAATAGGCAGGAGGTTTTTTCTATGGTAACTTAGCAGGAAAGTGTATTGCAAAAGCTAACATTGCTGGCAAGAACAAGAGGGAAAACTTGTCTCACCACAGCCATCCCCTGCGGTGAAATAACACACTGACTTTCTGCAAGACATTCACAGTAAATTGGTAAGCAGTTTTACCGTGGCTGGGTTTAGATTGCCTGGAGTCTAGTTTGGTTGGATGAGGTTAGGTTAATGATTATAATCCGTGTCCCAGATGCCATTGTTTATATAAAATGTCATCCAACAAGGTTAAAGGAACACTGCCTTGATGTGGCAAAGAAGCCTGTGCATTCCAGTAATCAGTGAAGCTACTGTATACTTGTCAGGTGGGACCATACTAGGCTGATTCATTGTTAGGGATCAGACGAAAAGTGTTCCCCTCACAGTAATTGGTTGAGCCAGCATTGCGAGGTACTGAACCAAACCTCTTTTCTAAACCGCTATGGCTAGCTCTACCAATCCATGGCCCTGAGTACCCAGCAGTATTGAGCTGCTGACCATGTCGGGGGTCAGGCCTGCTCCAAGGCAAGGGGTGCTAAGAATCTCTGGGATGGAAAACTAGCCGCCTTTGGAAACTCAATCTTTGGATTTACAACGTCCAAACTCCTGCTAGTAAAGGTAACTTAGTTATTCTTGTTGAAGAACTTAGAGATGCAGATTGGAATATCGAGGTCAGAAGTCCAGGTGAGGCAGTCATTCAATTGTCTGATGGTCACATACTGAGTGCTACAGAGGCCAACAAGAAGAGAAGGAACTCGATGCAGGATTTCTGGCCAGCAAATACCGGAGTGGCAACACTGAAGAATTGTTTGGTAGAAATGAGAGAGTAGCAGGCCTAATAATTAAGCTGAAGAAGAGATACAAGATGAAGTTAATTGTTGATGCATCAACATTGGTTTGTGATGATGAGGATGCAGAGAAATTTCACGTACATGTAAACAGTGACTGAGCGCAAAACCCAGGATATATTTGTGATGGGAGACTTTAATGCAAAGGTTAGCAAGAAGAGAGTGGGTGAGGTTGCAGTAGGGCATTTTGGAATGGGCATCTTGAATGCCAGAGGTGACATGCTGTTGGAATTAGCTTAAAGGAACATTCTGGGTGATGAACACATTCTTTCTAAACAAAACAGGAATTGGACCAAATGGTGACACAAAAATGAAGTACACTTTATATTCACTGACAAATCACATACCTGTACAGTGAAAAACGTAACTGCACTGAACAGAGTAAAAACTATTGGTGGCGACCACAGAATGGTGAGGAGTCAAGCAGTGCTTGTTTTCAGAAGAGAAAGGGAGAAGCAATTTTAAAGGAAACAGTCAATCCTTGTAGCAGTGAGGGAGAAGGCACCAGATTTTAACTTTAATCCAGAATAAATACTACAGTTGATGGATGACGTAATACCAACACAGAACAAATAAATGAAATTTTCACTAGAATAATAAACACTGCGGCTAAAAAAAAAAAAAAAAAAAAAAAAAAGGAGGCAGGAAACCACAAGACAACAGTAGCAAACTCTCAGAGCACAAAGGAACTTGTAAAGAAGAGAAGGACCATACATGCATGGACAAGAGATTACACTGAAGCAGCTGAGCTAAAGAAAACTTTCAATGAACAGAAAAATGAAGATGCTCAAAAGTTTACTAAGAACAGAAGTGAAGAAAATCTAGGGAATGGAGAGACTTGGATGCAACCAAGCTGTGAGTTGGTATGAGAAGAAACCAAACGTTTTCGCTGACCCTAATGAGTAAGCAACAAACAACAAAAATGAAACAGTCAAAATAGCAGAAGAATTCATACAAAATTCTACAGTAGCAGTATCGTAGTGGTGGAGTCAGGTCAGGATAGAGAAACAGTGGACATGGTCATCCCAGCGTTACATCAGAGGAAGTATAGAATGCTTTGAGACTAATGAAGAGGAGTAAAGCTGCAAGTGATGATATCATTGAGCTTATTAAGGATGCAGATAATTTTCCATTTAATGAACTAGCAAAGATATCTGCGAAATAATATCGGTCAAGACCGTGGCCAAATCATGGAACAATGTGTCTTGTGTTCTGCGTCACAAAAAAGGTGACATCAAAGATCCAACGAATGACCGTCCAAATAATCTTCTGCATGTTGTGTACAAAATTCGTCTTTTGTTCTGCGTCACAAGAATATGACATCAAAGACCCATAGAATTTCCGTCTAATTAATCTTCTACCTGTTGTGTACCAAATTTTCACTAAAGTTTTAACAAGTGGAATGATTCCAGTCTTAGATGCAAACTAGCCAAGAGCATAGCCAAGTTATTAATCAGGTGATCGATAAACCTTCAGAATATAAGAAACCTTTATGCATGGCATTTGTTGATTATGAGAAGCATTTGATTCAGTTGAAACAGCTGCAGCAATGACAGTAATTCGAAGTGTGGAAGAGTACTAGAAAATATTTGTAGAGACAGCACGGCCATCATAAGAAACATTAAAACGGTCAGAAATACCAATACAGTTGTCAGAGAAGGAACAATTTCACCCAAATGATCCTTGCGCGATTAGGTGTTTTTAGAAATACTGACTGAGAAAACAAAGCAATTAACATCGATAGTGAGCCATTGAACAGTCTTTGATTTGGAGATGACATTGTCCTCCTCAGTGAATCAGGTGAGGAACTGCAAGAAATGACAGGTGACCTGAACAGGGAGAGTCTGAAGGTAGTCTTGAAAATAACATGAAGACAAAGATTATGCTTAAAATACGTGTCTTCCCGTAAAACAGATGAACTAAAATGTGTCAAGAAATACATATAGTTAGGGCAGGGAAGTCAGGCAGACCCAGACAATGTCGATGAAATGTAGCGAAGAATAAGACTGGGATGGAAGGCCTTTGGAAAACTCAGTAACTACTGTACATGAAGGATAAGCAATTATTACTATGCCAGAGAGAAAAAAGATGGTTATATAAGCAGGGTGTAACTTATGAATCAGAAACCTGGAGCCAAACAAAATCCTTAGAAGGTAGGAATGCTTAAAGAGGAATAGAAAGAATCATGGTAGGGGTGACATGGAGAGATAAAGAGAGCCTCTTGGGTAAAGACGAAAGGAAAGGAGGAAAACGCTACAATAAAAAAGGCTGGATGGAAGCAGCATAGAAATGGAATAAGAGGAAGAGGCAGACAGAGGACGAGGAGGTGAGATGCTTCGCAGAATCGTCGGAATGGGATGGAACTGGCTAACATCTAGAAGGTCAGTGGCAAAAAGATGGGAGAGGCTTTCGTCCTGCAGTGTACTGACTGATGATGATCAGGAGGGGGCGCCATCTTGGCGTTACTTGTTTCCTATATATTCTTACTGGTAATAATCTTTGACATATCCGACGTGAAATATTACCCGAGAGGCTTATCCCAAATTAATAACTAGAAAGTCGTCCAGAACCAGCATGGATACGACGTCTGCTAGATTCAAAGAGTTCAGCTCACTTTCAGAGAGCTGCTTACCCGAGTTGCTTTGAGGCGAAGAAGGAGGCGAGCTGTGTGTTTTAGGCGTGGAATCTGATGAGGCAGTGTGGACATGCAGGCCTCCGATCATCTTTATATAGGCCCCGCTCGCCACGCAGCTGTCAAGCACCACCACGGTCACCATTTTACACACACACACACACACACACACACACACACACGGGAGAGAGAGAGAGAGAGAGAGAGAGATGCATGGCTAATCAGCAGTTTCACAAAATTAGCATAATCCTTCTACATCCCACACCAGCAGACTGAGCCGTCCCCGCAACACGCAGAAGAGAGTACAAATGTGTTTTCCAGCGATATTAAATTTCATCGGAGGGACTGGTGCCTTGATGAAACGAAAGACCATATTACTATTATTATTATTAATGTTATTATTATTATTATTATTATTATCATTATTATTATTATTATTATTATCATCATTATGGGTGGTAACCATATAACCACATTTTGGCGCCTGGTGGTTTAGTGGGTAATTACGGCGCTCCAGTCGGACTGAGCCGTGAAGGTTTATATGCAAGGTATGGTTGGGGTTTATTGCTCACGTAATGCCATTCAGGGATGAGTGAGGCTGGTCACTTTCATCTTAAATGTCAGGACCAACCTGCCTAGCCCCGGGCTCCTACGCTTCTCATAGGGCCACGTAGGATTGGATGATGATGATGATTATTATTATTATTATTATTATTTGCATTGTTATTACTGTTTATTTTTATTATCATTTGTATTATTGTACAGTATTTATTATATTATTAATATTATTATTTCTACTGTTACTATGACTACAAGTATTATTGTTATCATCTTCTTATTATTCTTACTACTACTACTACTGCTGCTGCTGCTACTAACACTATTACTATTATTGTAATTATTATTATATTAATATTTTTTTACTATTTTTATTATAATTTTTATTATTCTATTCCTACTACTACAACAACAACAACTACTACTGCTACTACTACAACAACAACTACTACTACAACAACAACTACTGCTACTGCTTATAACTTGTCTGCTGTTAGTTCTTTTTTAGTAGTCAGTTTTCTGTGACTAAAGTCTATGGACTTCCACGTGGCAGACTAATTGGCGATGTCTGTTGGCAGTTCATGTGTTT
>JAGKTI010015787.1:718-20132 GCA_018397915.1 Birgus latro
GAGGGAGGAGGAGGAAGGAGGGAGGAGGGGGCAGAAAGGAGGGAGGAGGAGGAGGAGGGGGCAGAAAGGAGGGAGGAGGAGGAGGAGGAGGGGGCAGAAAGGAGAGAGGAGGAGAGGACAGAAAGGAGGGAGGAAGAGGAGGCAGAAAGGAGGGAGGAGGAGGAGGCAGAAAGGAGGGAGGAGGAAGGGGGGAAAGGATGGGGAGGAGAAAAGGTGGGGAGGAGGAGGGGGTAGGGGGAAAGGAGGGAGGAGGAGAGGGGAGGAGAAGATGAAAGGGGAGTAAGTAGGAGAGGAGGAGGAGGTAGAAAAAGGGAGGAAAAGAAGGAACGAACATCACAAAGAAACATAATAAATGACAATAAATTCATCAGTGCAATAATATAATAAATATAATAAAACAATAACAAAATATTCCTAAATTTAAAGTACAATGCCAACAAAGTATTATTTGATTACTTTACACATATTTGCAACACAAGATTCTCCAAAAAAGGACCAACAGTTTCCAGTACTCTTGTAATTAAATTCTGAAAAAGTGGATCAAAATTTTAAAACATACAGTAACTCCAGTATATAACTGCTTATTGCTGCTTTTAATCTGAGTGGATGGAAATTTTTAAATATACCCCAGTAACTACATATTTCTGATTTATCTGTGCAGTACTGTAATTTTGTACCGTCACTGCATGAAAATTCAACTATATTCTTTAACTACACATCTCTGCATTAAATTTTAAAAGCAGATAGCTAATTCAGAAAATCTTCTCCAGTTACTCTGTTAGTTTTAAAATGAACCTCTATATAACATGAAAAAGACATTAGACTGGTCATAGACAAAAATTTGCCATAGTGCTAAGGAGGGACACCTTCATGTGATGGCACTGATATAACCAGGTGACTCCACTGCCCATTTATACAAACATCCCTGGGTGGAATGGCTGCAATATCCACTTGAGAGCCAAACCACCTCATATTACCCTGCACCTCCTCATGGGGAAGGACCCTGGTCCAACCCTGGTGAGGCACTGTCTACCATAGCAACAAATCCCTACACAGCACAGCCTATGTCCTGTACTGTACCAGCAGCGTAGTCCCACAGCAGCAGCCGCTTACCTGTGGCCAAAGAGTCTGCTCAGCCAAACAGACAAATGTTGATCCCCCAACAGAAGAAAGGCAATCAAATGCCAGCAAGCCACCTGGTATGCATTTCATCTTGGGGACAAAACAACCGACAAGGCAAAATAATAGGCATACTTTTGTCACCGAGAGTATATATAAAAAATATTCCTTACGAATACTGTACGGTACGGTAACAATACTGACAAAAATGAAAACATCATCATTCACTGTGAAACCACTGATTACTGTATAAAGATACTTTTAGGTGGCATTGTACTTACTACCATCATCAAGACCTCTTTCCCCACCTAAGGATGGGGTGAGGTTGGGTCCACAGAGCAAGAAATAACTCTCCACAAAACTGAGTAAGCAAAGGCACTGGAAGCAAACCCCTATTCACTGATAATGCTGATGGAATATATAAAACTGTTGACTTTACTGTAGCTGGCTGGATTTCATTCAACAAAACTAGGTCACTTGCATAACTTTTGAACCTTAGCTAAGAAAGTACAAGTCTCCTTGGTTATTTGTCAAGTTTAGGCTCATTTTTACCAGACAGGACTGGATCTCTTTTATAACTCTCAGCCACAAGAGAACATCAATTTACTGCATGGGACAGCTCTGCAAATGAAGCTGCTTGCTTGTGGTTGATGGGTCTGCTCAGCCAGACAGACCAGGGGGGTCAATCAACAACAACAAAGTTGTGACGGCATGAAATCTGATCAGCCTGAGTTATGAGGAGGGTTTGAGTCTCCTTAGTTACTGTCCTAATCAAGTTTCACTTTGTTTTCATTATACTGTACTTTAAAATTTTCTTCTGGTTATTTACAGAACCAACGTATTTGCTAGATACTGGTATGATTAACCTGCATCCATATTAAAGACTGCAGTCAGAAATGAAGGAGAGAAACCATATATATGCATTCTACCATCATTACAATTTTCAGCAGAGTCACAAAAACTGGGGCTACTCCAGACCTTTGAGCACTCACATTTTAATGAAGGCTCTTAAGACTAATGTCACAATCTGTACAAGCAATCCTCAATTTAAGCAAAGTGTGTGCTTTAAACTTTTATCCCCCAAAAGGAGGTGGATATGCAGGAATTTTAGCTTTCAGTCTATTAGGTTAAGTTCAGCTGAAAATTTTACCAATAAATCTGATGCTTATACTATGAGGACACTGTACAATATTCCTAAATTAAAGAGCAACTGCACTATATTCCATCCACTTTCACTTGGCTTGAAACTCTCATCTCTATCTTCAATGCTGAATATCTATCTACCTAGCAACAACCACATGCCCTAACACCAAGAGTGGGCACAAATATATGTCGCCCTGTCCCCTGCCATTTTGCTGCCCTCCCCCAAACTTGCACTCCCCTCTCTCATATACCCCTCTACTCCATCCCTCCATCTCATCCTCATCTTCCCCCCTCCACTTCACTTGCATACACTCTCCTAGCTAAAGCTGATTAACAACAATCATCACTAAAACATGGGGCTGGTGGAGAAGAGCTATGGAAATGATACATAGCCACTGCTCTATCTAATTCTTGGTGAAAGGTGGGGGCACCCATCATCCACTCATAATGCAATGTTACTACCGAACTTATTCCTTCATGTCTAAAATTCTTTTTGCCTCCCATTCTCTCTTCCTATTTCTCCCATCTTTTCTGTCACTGTTTATTACTATTATTTCCAATGCAGGTGGCTCTACACTGAGTGTCAAGAGGTTTCCTGTAGGCTAACCCATGAAACCATTCACTACACTAGGTGGTAACCATATAAGCAAATCCAGTAATGGAGTGGTTTCAAGTAACCCATAAAACCATTTGTTAAACTGGGTGGTAACCACATACGGTAACCCAATGATATGGTGATTTCCTGTAATCCATGAAACCATTTACTACACTGGGTGGTAACCATATAATGGGGTGATGTGGAACCTAGTACCACATGGCGCCTGTTCACTGGGTGGATACACAAATGCAGCGTCCACCCAGGAATCAAACTTTTACACTAATCCCTGCACCTCAGTGTGGCAAGGCACTGTCAGCCACATGGGAACATCAGTCCACTACACAGGCAGGTCCTGCTGGAGTGGATGCCTGCCTAAAGTTGATAGGCCTGCTCAATTATGGACTTGGGCAGCACAATAACAACTGTCTTATTCTGCAAAAAGATTAAAGTTTCTGCCAAGTTAAGGTGGATGATTTATAAAGAGTTGTCTTGATCATGTGGGGGTACTCACATATCCATGTGCGAAGTGGTGTGTTGATGGTCTACTCGAAGTATTAGTGGCTACACCACCTTAAACTCTTCTGGATGGTGTAGTGGTGGGAGTGCCTTCCCCTTTTTCTATTGTTTTCTCACACACATTACAGTAGCTTGTTCTTCACGGATTTTTTTTTCCTTCAAACAAATATGTATCTTGTACTCATAATATAAATATTTTTCACTTCCCACACTACTGTTCACTAATTACTGTAATTCACTTTCACTGTAGTCATAACTTGGGACTGGAACACTTGTTAATACTTTTCATTATGAAGTCATTATTCAACAATGAAACACTTCTGTTACTGATAATACATTGTTCAGCTTTCACTTTAAAAATTTCACTATAGTCATATTTCAACAAACACTTCAGTTAATGCATTTTCCATTATCAAGTCATCATTTAACACAAGAACACTTAATCTATTAATTGTTATTAGCAGCTTTCACTTATGTCTTTCACAATCAAGCTTTATTCAACACAGGAACATATTTTTCACTCAATGTTTTTCACAATTAAGCAGTCAGAATGTGCAGTGGCGCATTAGGACTGACACGACTAATGCTGTACTTCATTCACCTTCACAAATTAATGCGAAAAGAGTAAAGCAAAAATCTCAATATATCACTATTTAACTTGTTTATGGACTTTAATATTTTTCTCACAACTGCATAACACTATCTCGAACGTCCTTATGGGCTTTTTAATATCGTAATTAGCGCACACAAATATACTGTCAAAATACCGTATATATTTGACTGACGATTATTTACAGCCATGAATATATTTAATTACCAATCTCTCTTGCTCCAACACAACTCTCAATATGACTTTTATTGTTGGTAATTATTCACAGCCATCAGTCTTTCTCACTGGAACAAAATCCTAAACACAATTTTCATTATGATAACTGAAGCCTTGATTTTTTTGATTTTTCTTTATCATCATTACTGACCTTCCTGCCATCACTTAATATAATTTTCACTTAACACTGTAGTTTTAAAGAACACATCTACACTACTAGGTGGTAGTAGTAGTGGTGGTGGTGGTGGCTGTAGTAATGGTAGCTGTAGTACTTCTGGCAGTTCCTTTGCAGCTCCTTACACTGCCTGAAATATAACCATGTATTAGGATCAAGTCTAGTAACTGAGAGTGATGCTTTCATGTGTCACCACTTACATGAGTGGGTGGAGGAATCCTTATATTGGGGATGGCCATGGCACAATTAACTGGAAGCTAAACCAAGTGTGAAAACCAGCTACGGTAATTACTTCCCAAAAGTTGCTGGAAGCTGCTGGGGAAAAAAAAATTAAGTTACGCAACAAAGTGAGTCTGCAGCTCGGACTTCTACGTTCACACACACCAGAAACATCACGTATCAATGTTCCTGGGCTTAAGAGTGATGACTGTAGTTAGTTATCAAGCTTGAAGCCACATTTCACACTTATGGCTGTGCTTCCACAGGTCAATGGTAGTCATCTACCTACTACCTCACATCCCATATCATGACCCTTACACTGCACACACAATCTGGATATAATTACTTCCATGGTCATCCCTCGTCTCTGACAGTACTCAAGTTTGCTGGCTCCATTTTTTCATGGGTTATAAGTGTTTTGGGGGATAATTTAGCAAAATAACTGATTAATCAAATCATTATATACTCTGAACAAGTGGATTCTAATGTCTGGTGATGTTTTGAGGCATTAAAAGGGGTTTTTAAGTTATTACATACCGTAATTCAATTATAGTAGGGGAGACATTTTTATAAGTATTATTATTTCACATTTTTATCAGTACTATTACTTCAAATATATTCATTCCTCACAGGTGTCCTTGTAATGTAACCCCCACAAAAGATGGTGGGATTACTGTATTATTAGCCATACTCTCATTATCAGCTCCTTACCTTAGTTTTAACGTTGTGAAGGCTTGCCGGAGTTGAAGAGAGAGGGGATCATCTTGTCCACTGCTATCAGGTTACCCCCACTCCATCCCAACAATGGGCCCCAGCAAGGTCTCACTGCTGTGTCTCCTCACTGATGTTCACCAACTCCCCTCATAATTCAGCCGGCTTGTGCTTGTGGAAGATCGCTTGCCTGTGGAATATCATTTGCCTGTTATATAAATCCACAAGCTCCTCTTCTGACTTGACTGGCTTGTGCTTGTAAAGAATCTTTTGCTTTGCTGATAGTCTGCCTTCTAACTTGACCGACTTGTGCTTGTAGAGGATCACTTGCATTGCTGATAAATTGGGCTCTTAACTTGACCAGCTTGTGCTTGTAGAGAATCATTTGCTTTGCTGATAAATCACACTTCTGACTCACACTGCACGTGCTCGTAGATTATTTTCCTCGCTGATAAATCCAACTCTCCTCCTAACTCAACAGGCGTGTGCTTTTCAAACATCATTTTCCTCGCTGATAAATCCACTCACTCCTCTCTTCACACTGCTGGCTTGTGCTTGTGGAAGGTTATCTGTCTGGTACGTAGATCTACAAACACAACTCAACTGCCTTGTGCTTGTTGGCCATCTGCTTGGTATATTAATCCACAAACTTCTCTCCTGACTCCACACTGCTGGCATGTGCCTGAGGAATGTCATTTGCCTCATTCATAATGCATTAAAAATCACTTGCTTCACTCATGAATCCTCAGACAACATTGAGTCCTTCATAAATCCTTCAACATCACTTGCCCTGTTCTTAAATCCTTTAATATCACTTGCCTTGTTCATCATGTGTCATACATAAGCTCTTTTACAGTCCAATGCTAGTCTGACTTTGCACTAAAGGCCCAGCTCTACACAAACAGTGTGCTTTTACATCACTTCGGAGAGTCCTTCCTGCAGTCTTGTGGGCAGACAAAGCATTCTTAGGTGAGGCTACAGTGAATGTGTGAGCTGCTGCAGAAGACCAGAGTGCATATGACACCTGCATCTGGTGTTATCCTTCAAAATACCTGCAATAAAAATAAATACAGGATCAGAAAGGTATATGAGAGGTGGGTACAAGTTGGGGGGTGGGCAGCAAAATGGCAGGGGACAGGGTGACAGGAAGGCATTTTGTCTGTGGCCACCCCTTACGGGATTAATGCGTCTGGCTACAGACAGACAGATAATCCTAACCTTCTTTCCAACCTAACCTAAAGAATGATGCCATGTTTAACCCCTTAACTACTATGTTCCTTCTGAATGGACCTATCAACAGACTGCAGTGTTCCTTTTAAAATCCACAATTCTATTTCAAAAGTTGCACCCAGTATTCTGCCCCAAGAACTTTGTCTATTCATCCACCCACACTTGGGGTTGCTGGTTCATCATTTTAGCTTCCTGCACAAACACTAACAGGTGTGAACAAGTACAAAGGAAAGTGACAACACTGTGCCCAGAGTGTCAGGTGGGTTTATATCTGGGAGACTGCTACCATGACTTTCACACACTCTTCTAGAAAAGTGACTCATAAAATGTAAATAAGTAAAAGAAACTACTTCCAAGTGAATAAAATATTTGGAAAATGAAAGTGGTGTAAGCTATATAAATATATTTTGAGTTCAGCACTGTTTACTATTATTGACTAGTTTTTCCACCATTCAATATAACACTGTTTTATTTTATGTCGGTAAAATAACGATACTGAAGTGCTAAGTGACAAGTACACCAGAGTGCAAACCTAAGTGACGCATATAGTGGCCCATGGTGGTGAAGTGATGGGTGGTGAGCGACAGTGGTAGTCACCGAGGATGACGGACAGCTACAGCAACACACAAAAACACCAAATGACGTTGCTTCCACTTATCTCTACGGCAACGGAGGAGCGTCTAGACATTCACTGAAGTGCTCATAGGTAAACAGAAGGGTTTAGCTTTCTTGCATGTATTTTTTTTCTTGTGTATTAATGTGAAAATTATTATGAAGAAATTGGGAAACTTTTGGGTGGACTGCCACAACAGGTGCCTCACTTTTGCCACAGTCAAGTGGCTAAAAAACTTGCTGTATTGGCACTGGCCATGTTATACCTATGTTTTGTATGGACTGGAAACTTAACACAATTCTGGCCCAATGACGAGCCAATGCATCATTTGCTGGCCAACCAATTCAGGGCCAACGACACGCCATTTTTTTTTAGTGATTTTTCATGGCTCAAATACATGGAACAACAATTTGGTGAACACGCCAGACATACACAAGTATTTCGTTGGATATACCCCCGGCCCGGGAACGGGGTAGAAAAGGTACGCTGGGCTGGCCCAGTGTAATCAAGTGCCAAAATAACATGATTACCTCCTAACAGTTACTGGAAATTGTTGGGAAAAAAATGAGATGTGTAATAAGATTGGTAACAATAGTACAGTCTCAGCATGGACTACCAGTACTCTATGTAGTGTCACTCAATTTGTACTTGGGCTTAATATTTCCTGCCTAAGAGTGATGACTGTGTGGCTAGATACCATGCCTGCAGCCACATCTCACTCTTTAGGTACTATTTCCTAGGGTCTATGGTTGCCACCCATCTACTACCTAACTTTTCTCCCCACCTAGTAATAAAGACATAAATAAAACAAAGAATAGGAGAAATGCTACAATAGCCCTGGTTGCAATTTCGTATCACTGGATAATGTGTCCTCTAGAAGTACCTCCAATCATCATCATAACCTATTTTCCTAGACATTGGGGGGGGGTGCTACCTTCATTCTACACAAGAAGTATGCTTTTTGAAGTCTGTGGTTGTCTCTGGTAGTATCGTAATTACCAGATATATTCCTACAAGTACGTAACTGTAGTTTTTTTTTTTTAATCCCATTACGTCAATAATAAACAGACAAAAACTGTTTATGTGAAAATAATTTACCACATCTCATGCAAACTGCAATTTAAAAAAAAAAAAAAAAAATCTCTGGAGAGGAAAAAAAAAAATCCAATTATAACTTACCAAAATGTATTCAGTGATTAAGGCTGACCCTTGGCACAAACAATAAGGTCCTTGGTAACTTCAAGAATGCCTCTCACTAGTCAAGTGGCCAAATCTAGCTTCCTCAGGTGTGGCTCCATAAGTGTGAAATGCTGCAGACTAGGTTGCAATACTACCATCTCTTGCAATGTGTACAGCATACAGTGTAATCTCTCACAATACCTGCAATTATAATAATAATGGTAATAATAATCTCTATACTAGTAGATTGAGATGGTTTGGGCATTCAAAGGGGATGAAAGGTACTGGGTGCAGACATTTTGTACGAGCAGTAAGGGATGAGGTCATACAGTGTGATCTTGGTTAAGGGACTGAATAGAGTGAGTGCTAGAGATTGAGCAGCATGGGGAGCTGCCATTAGGTGACCAAGGCTGACCCACAAGCATTTTGGGGCCTCTATAAACAAAACCATTATTATTATTATTATTATTAGTTGTAGTAGTAGTAGTATAGAGATTATTCGCTCATTCGCTCATTTTTGAAGGCTCCAACATGCTTGCATGCGTCGGACTTGGTCACCTAATGGCGGCTCTCCATGCTGCTCGATCTTTGGCAGCCTCGCTGTTCAATCCCTTAACCAAGAGGTCACACTTAATGACCTCGTCCCATGTCTTTCTCGGTCTACCCCTCCCCCAATACTAACACTTCTCACCCTCTGCACCCAATTATCATCCCCCATCCTCTCCACATGTCCAAACCACCTCAGCCTACCTCTCCTCATCACAACACCAATACACTCCAGTCCCATCCTACCTCTCAACTCTTCCATCGTAAACCCAGCCCCCCCAGGCCTTGCATGCAGGGACTCACTGCACATCCACCTAATCATTGTCATTTCTGTACGTTTAAGCCTGTGAATATCCTCTTCCTTTACTGCCTCGGTCTCAATACCATACAGCATCACACTCCTAACACATGCTGCATACAAAGACCCCTTAGCATGTAAGGAGAGTCCTGTCAATGTCAGGATAGGCAACAGCTCCCTGAACTTCTTCCAACCACTTCTCATAATAATAAAAATAATAATACCAAAGAGTCTCCATACATGAGATAGGTTATATGGACTCGTGGAGTCTTGTGCTGAATCAAGTTTGTGCTAGAATGTGACATGTATTTGCATGTAAAACAGGGGGTTAGGTTCTAGGAAACCCCATATTTTTCCCTTCAAACATACATAAAACTGTTATTATCAATATTTCTGTCTTTGATGCCAGCTGCAGCATCTTTACATAGGATCTCATTGCCTGTACACATCAGTGCATCCTAACCTATCCTACCTAACAGAGAGATTTTACCACCCCTAGACCCCTCATAATTTTAATTACCTAAAAAAGGTAGCATTCACAATCTCCTAAAAGTTGCCAATCTTCACCTGATAACTTAATTTGAAAACTAAAAACAGTCAACTAAACTACTGTTTAGTGTGTTTCCTTAATCACTTTGTTCTTAAGTACAATTTATGAAGACAATTACTCAACAAAATGATGAACAGAAGCTTCTATATGATAAAGTTGAAGGGAATGACTAAATTAAAGTAATATACCATCTAAACCTTGGGCCAAATATTGTTTGTAGCTTAAAAGCAATTTTTCACATTCTCAGACATGTCTTTTAACTCCTAAAAGACGGGCATCGTAATGTTCTGACGTACGCTCAGGATGGGCATAATCGGCGGATGCAATGTGGTGTGGGATTTGTGGGGGGTGTGGGGTGTGGAGGGGTGTGGGGAAGGGGACTGGGTGCTTGGGGGAGGTGGGGGGTGGGGGTGGGGTTGTAGAGTGGAAGTGGTAAGTGGGGGGGGTGGGAGGGGGGGGGGGGGAGGGGGGTGGGGGGATGGGGGGGGGGTTGGGAGGCAGTGGGGGTTGGGATGGGGGGTGAAGGTGGGTGGTAGGTGGTGTTTGGGTGTTTATTTTCTCCCATAATTACTAACAGCATGGTAATACCACTCAACTGTGTAAGAGAAACACTGTGGGAAATGGGTGCATTTAGGTATTGGATTTCCAGATACAACTTGTGTGTTTATGCTTTTGTCTGTCGACCCGACCCGACCCACATGACCCCTGTCCCATACCACCTGCCACACCCTGCGTCACTGTTGTGTAGACAGTCACTGTGATGAGAAGTTTATTTGCTAATTTCCTTGCTCCTCATTTCCTCTCAGAACTCTGAGCATGTGGTTCCAAAGTAACTTTACTTATGCCTAAGCGCCCTGAAAGTGCTATGAACACAAGAAAAGCTAAATGAAAATGTAAAACTGTTAGACAAAGTGGTGTGTGGTGTGGGAAATGCAAATGATCAGACAGATATGAGTCGGGTGTGTTTACGTCTTTACGATGTGGATAGTTTTCTTTGTTGGAAAAAAAAAAAAAGTTAATGATGAAGGAGCAGTAAAATTCATGTTTTCGCCTTTAGTGCAACAAGTGTTGGGGGGGAAGACTTTGTGCCTGATGTTTATTATGCACTAATGATCTTTGGTCGAGAAAATTCGGATCTTATGATATGTGAAGACACTACCAGCCGTGTTCTTTAAAATAATCCCTTCCCCAAACTTTCCCTTCCCGTCGAAAGAGTTCTGATTTCCATCAGTATTCAAAGAGATTCCCTTGGAAGGGAAGGGAAAATGTTCAGGTTGGTAGCCCTGTTAAGCTAAAGTGACCCATTCTGCTGATATTTGTTATGGTGGAGTGTTAGAATTATAAGCTAATACAACAAAACACACATATCTCGTGCTGGATAATGAAAGCACAACACATTTAAGATGTGGGAGGTCGCCACCACATCCATACTGTTTAGTTTGTATTCAGTCATAAACATCATTCTGGCCAACACTGCAGCAGTGTTCACTCCTCAAGACAATATTTTGATAAATTATATTCGTGGAATATTATTATCTTTAATGTTGTTATTCGTAAGTGTAAGAATCACTTGTTAACGCCTGTCTCATGTACTCGCATGGCGGCGCTCACTTGTTTTTTATCCAGCTGGAAGACATGACCCGAACCGCTCATGTGACCTTGATGGCAGATTTTCCTTTTCCTTTTCCAGGCCATAATGTACAAGATTTGTCAGTGTCAGATCACATAAGACTGGATGAATATTGGAGGTAGTACGTTCATCCGCTCTGTTTATGTCTGGCTAAACATCTCACCGACTTGGGTAACACTTTTAACCCCTTAACCGGGGGTCGTCACTTTCGTGACGGTCGGGTGCAATGGATCATACCACGTGGCATCACTTCTGTGACTCTTGTTTCGTTTAGTTTTTGAAGGCTCCAACATGCTTGCATGCGTCGGCCTTGGTCACCTAATGGCGGCTCTCCACACTGCCCGATCCCTGGCAGCCTCCCTGTTCAGTCCCTTAACCCTTAAGTCACACTTAATGACTTCGTCCCATGTCTTTCTCGGTCTACCCCTCCCCCAATATTAACACCTCTCACCCTCTGTACCCAATTATCATCCCCCATCCTCTCCACATGTCCAAACCACCTCAGCCTACCTCTCCTCATCACAACACCAATACACTCCAGTCCCATCCTACCTCTCAACTTTTCCATCATAAACTCAGCCCCCCCAGGCCTTGCACGCAGGGACGCACTGCACATCCACCTAATCATTGTCATTTCTGTACATTTAAACCTGCGAATATCCTCTTCCTTTACTGCCCAGGTCTCACTACCAAACAGCATCACACTCCTAACACATGCTGCATACAAAGACCCCTTAGCACGTAAGGAGAGTCCTCTCAATGTCAGGAGAGGCAACAGCTCCCTGAACTTCTTCCAACCACTTCTCACCCTAGCAACCGAGCTAACTCCAGCCCCACCTCCGGCACATAACATGTCTCCCAAATAAAGAAACTCCTCCACACACTCAAGAGACTCACCTGCAAGTTCAACCCTCTCACGCCTAACAATCTCCACCTGCTCTCCCCGACATGCCGCACACATCAAATCAGCATCATCTCGCAGTCTACCTCTAATACCACTACATCTCTTGTGCACCCACTTATCACAAACACTACACAAGATGGAATTACTTCCCACACCCTTGTGGCAAACTGCACATGGCCACTCTCCCTCTCCTCTGATTGTACCGCCACCAAGCCTAGATATCATCACTTTTGTTTTATCTGCATTTACCCTTAAGCCCTTGTACCCCATACCATCTCTCCACTACTTAAATCTTTCCTCTGCCTCCTTTTCATTCTCTGCAATCAACACCAAATCATCAGCATACAACATCTCCCATAAGAGTCCATCTCTGAAGTCACATGAGAGGGCTTCAAGCACCATGATAAACAAAAAGGGACTCAAAACTGATCCCTGATGCACACCAACATTCACGGGCTTTCAGGTGGTGACTTGTATCATCAATCAGCACTGCCAATGTCCAACAATAGTCAGAGCTGCTAATGTCATCAGTACTCCCATCCATTGTTGACAATTTAGCCATTTTCCCCCATTCTAGACTCCCCTCCCTACCTCCCCTCCATTACCCCCTCGTGTCGTCTACTCAGCCGCTCTGCGCTAAGTAAATCTTCCCCAGATTTTTCCACCGCTTTCATCCATTGAAATGAGCCCTATGCCCTATTCTTAAACAAAATAATATATATATATGTTATATATATATATATATATATATATATATATAATAAGGTAACTGATAGTGCAATACACCTGGAATTGGCTAATTATCACTTGGCAACATCCAATCTGCACTCATTCGCTAATTTCTCCTGCTTTTTTTTGTCGTGAAATATGCCATATGAGCTACTCTCGTAATATAAATGTATATAAGAAAGGAAGGGAGAAGCCTGAGTGATATTTATATTCACCTGGAACTACCTAATTTATTACGTATTGTCTAGATTTCCTACGACTTATTTCTTAGCATATACATTAGCAGCTGACATTTTCAACTCTTGGCTACCGAGATACGTACTGTACAGTCAGTTCGCTATCATCCTCCACAGTGAAATCACGTCACAGTCGTGCCCCTCCATTTCTGCCCCTTTTGCACTCATTATAAAAAGCCCTGTGACCTCTACCCCTACTAAACATCGTGTGGGAAGCGGTAAAGGACTGTAGATATATATGTGTAATAAAGTACTAAAAATAATAAAGTGTGAGTGTGTATATGAGTAAGAAATGACAGAATACCAGCGGCGAATTAGTGTGAGTGGGAGGCTCGTACGCGCTCGTATTTTACATTTCTTTCACAGTTTTTTTTTTTTTTTTTGAGTATGGATTCCAAACTACTTGGAAATCATTGAATAGTGTTTCTACTGTTAATATCTGGCAATGGTATTCATATTACGGGAAGTCGGGAAGTGTAAAGTGGAGACTTAGTTACCCAACTTCAGAAGTTTCCACAAGTCCTAAGGTAGTCAGCGAGTGCTAAAAAAAACATCCCAGGAGAAAGCTGAAGGTATGTGCCATATGCATATGTATTTATAATATTCTACAACTAATAACTGATTTTTGGAAAATATTTTAAAAAAGTCAGTCAGAGCACGAATATCCCCATGGGATGGGCCCCGCGGTTTAAGGGTTAAAGAGATACAAATAGCACTGAAAATATCCGGATATCGTTGTAAATCGTATTAATAATACTGTACAGTACCTTTCATTGATATTTTAAAAATATTTAAGACAATAAACTACAAAAGAAAGCACAAAAATTGGAAAGGGATTTTTGAAGAGACAGTTCACATGATTCCGTCAAGTTCCAATAATTTCGGCTGCTCGATAGGAAAACTTTTCCCTTCGATCAGCTCGGAAGGAGAGGGATTTTTTTTTTTAAGAATACCAATTCGGAGAAAGATGTCCTTCCCATGCCTCTAAAAGGGAAGGGAAAGTTTAAGAATATGGCTCCATGTGTTCACATACATAGTTAGGTAAGATAATTATGTGAGTTCAGTCCTTGTGAATTATACTGTCATACAAACTATACTGCTTGGCTGACTTGCTCATTATTCATGATTACTGCATTCGTGCATATCTGAGAAGTGAGAAATACGCAATCACTCCATGCTGACAACTTCTTTATAGCTTTTTTTCTTCCTTTATTGCTGATGACTAATGGCTTTTAAAAATAGTTTCACACTATTTTTTTTTTTTTTAATGGGCACCGAAAGTTATTCCTGGCAAAATAGGTGTGATGCTGGGTGGCCGTTATTCACCTGTTGTTTAGGTCAAAAGCTTGACTGGTAATGAGGACTTTGAAAAGGCTTAGTGGCAATCCTTGGCAATTAAAATTTTTATGGGGAGTATTAGGGGGCAAAACTAATCTGTTAGGTTAGGTTAGTATGCACTGATGTGTACAATCGGTGAGATTGTATGTAAACAAATGTCTTGAGTGTCTTAAGACAGATATATTTATAATAATCTATCTTTATATATACTTTTAACAAAAAATATGAGGCTCATAGAACCTAATCCCCTATTTTACATGTAAATATATGTCACATTTTAGCGCAAATCTGATTTTACACAAGGTTCTGTATAACCTATCTTGTGTTGTATGAAGACTCTACTGTATACTAGTGGGATATATTAATGAAGGACTGCTTGGATAATGAAAACTCACATAACAGAGTACATAACTTATGGGGAAAACAAGGTTAGGTTAAATGACCCTCAACTACCCAGGTCCAGGTATTTTTATGAAAGAATAAAGATTACAAACACCTTATATACACCTATAATACTACCATATACCCTATAATAATGCGTAATTATGGTTCTGGAAGCAAACAGGAGAGGGAAATAGCATGAATAAAGAATGTAAACTTACTTGTAATGTAGTATGAGAACTGTCTGGTTGAGCCACTCCCAAGTCCTTCTACCTCTGCTGGGGCTGGCTACACTGCCTCTCACTGAGGCATAAGAGAGGAAATGGTGGCAGCGATGTTGTGAGGTGGCTAAAGATCTCCCTGCCTTGTCTCACTTGCTGGAGACGTCAGGAGAACCTCCACCTCTGGGGCAATTCTCAAGGCTCGTCAGGGTCTGGGGAAACTGGAGACTGGGTGCCTGTGACTTGAGAGACCTGTGGTTGGAGAGACATGATATAAACATTTAAGGTTATGAAAATTACTGAAAATGTAAACTGAGAAAAATTCTTCCAACAATGCAGACATAACATAATCAAAGGACACAGTCTCTATCTAGGTAAACCAAGACCAAGGTATCCCCAATACTTCTCCACACACAGAACTGCTAACCACTGGAACAATCTACCTCAGTATGACGTGCATCCAGATTCAGTGATTAACGAGGAAGTATGACAAACAGAAGGCGGGAAATAATACCTACACAGATAATTAAATGTCAATTAATGTAATTTATTGGGATAATTCTTAAAGGAGACATTGGATCAATAATCAATATTTTTTTTTAAACCACCTTCAAACTGATTCAGCGACTATAAAGGTGTACACGCATTTTCACATACGAAGAGGATCCATCATTAAACAAAGAGGATATTTTACACAAGGGATAGGTAAGGTTAGGTTAAGTTAGGTTACGATGTTTTGTTTGGTTAGGTTAGCATAAAAGTGGTTAGGTCAGGATAAAATAGGTTCAGTTAGGTTAGAATAAACAACTGGGTTAAATTATGAATATTTAGGTTAGGTTAGGTTCAGCATAATATTGGTGAGGTTAGGATAAAACAGGCTGTTAGGATATAATAAGTAAGAATGACTTGTTATGAAAATTCAGGTTAGATTAGGTTTGAATAAATATGCACTGAAGGTAACTTCATTCAAAAATGGCATTCATCAGTCTTTGTGCACCATGAGGTAGGTTCTGTTTGTAAATAATAACAGCTTTTTAAAAAGCTTTTCACCACTATTAAAAGAAATAATCAGACACTTTAAAATGCAATCAGAAAATACTTATGAACAGCTACAAGAAAAAAAGAAAAAAAAAAGACAATGCAAAATAAGGTTGTCCAATGTCTCCTTATGGATTTTTTATTGGGAGGTCTATCCTGTTTCCACAACCAAAAACCCAGCACTACCAAGAGTCCATAACGTTGATGAAGAACTGCAAAACAAAGCATTTGCAACAGTAATTAGCATCAAATCAACTCACTAAAAATATATAACCATCAGGAAAACCCGTTTAGCCAACAAACTCATGACTGAAACTGCAAAAATTTGAAAGGTTTGACTGCATCTAACACTGGTTTCAGAACAGCACTGTAAAGATGCAAAGTACAGTTACATTAACAACTTGGAAATGAATAATTCGTGGCATACAGGACACCCCCAGCATACTACTGGGAGGGTTTTTCAAACTGAATGCATAATAATTGATGGTACAGTAAAATGAATTTTATGCTATAACAACCATGTAAGAAAGAGTACGATTGTATGATAATGAGAATTTATTTAAAAAAAAAAAATCCCTATTGACAGTATAAGCAAATGATCCTATAATGATGTGCTGTATACCTGAAATTATTCTGAAAGACACTATAGAGTCCACTACCCCAACTGGTGTCATGGTAAAAACTCTACCTTATACACTATTAAAAACATGACAAACAGGTAAAAACAGCTGTGAAAATCAGCTTGGCCCATGCAGATCTTCACTGTGCTTCATATGCGGTCTGGAGCTCAGCAGGGATAAGATAAATGAACTTTAAAGGGCCAATAAAGGCTAGTACAGCTATACAGCTCATCCATAAGAAACAGCAGACACACAATCCCTACAGACAACTGTTGGCCATTGTCAGTTTGTTTTCATCTGGGCCACCTGGCTAAAGAACGGCTACGGACCTTTTTCAGCTGAATTCAAACCAACTACAGGTTATGATCAGTAAAAATGGCAGAAATATATGGGCGCACTCCTGCCGAAAACATCATTGACAACCATTACTTCACATACCGTACGTAACAACTGACCTTTCTTATCAGGATCTGACGTAGGCATATTGCAGAGCTTGAAAGTCGCCTTAGGTGACTGACTGAAGGGTTTTGCGGGAAAATGTGGGGAAAAGAAATAATGAGAAGCACCATCTTTGTTTACCCAGCTACGACGCCACGTGACTAATCAAAGGCGCAGAGGCAGCACATCAGGGTTGCCAATCCATTCAAAGCTTTTTTTTTTTTTTTTTTCATGTGGGATGAAGTGTGTTAAGTGTGAAAATTTTTACCCGTGGGGTGGAGTATGGATTCCGGGGGCTTGAATGGTGAGTGAATGAGTGTGGTTCTACATAAACTGGGCAGCCTTTTGGTTAGCTTTCCTTCGATTAAGTTTTGACCTTTCCTCACCCCATCACTGCCTTGTTCCCTTAAACCAAAAATACCGTACGTACTATAGTCACTCTAAAACCGCTAGAACGTCGCTTAATATACCTCCAGACACTAACTACATGGCAGAATCTCCATAATACTGCCAAAACTTTGTACAATTCTAAATGATGGCACTAGATTCCTCGTCCATACAAAAAACTGCTAAGTGGTGGTGAAAAATTAGATACCTGCAGAAAAGCTACCTTGGCAAAACTAAACAATGTACAATAGCTGTAATACATGTGCTGCTTAAAGTACTGATGTATACATCTTATGAGTGCTTGTAATATGTACGAAGCCTATATATAACATTGCTTGATGCACCCTAACTCTTAATATAAGCCTTTTCTCGTTTGGTGCTTATGAGGAACACCTCGCAGTGCACCAATATGCCATGTGAGCTCGACCAAGGTCTCACTTGACACTGGACTACACTACCACTTCCCTATCCCTCTAAATAAGTACAGTACTCTAGACTACAGGAGGGCAAATTCAGCCCGCAGTCTACTGGGTTCGTGATCAGATGAGCTTGGAGTTGCAACTAAATCTTAGTCATTTAAAGTAACAATAACAATATATCCATCTACCTATACAGTATTCCAATGCCTTTATTCCACAGAAAGTGACTGCCTCCATGTCACCCTGTCCATCATCAGGCTGCCCTTCCCCCAGCTCGGTGCCCTCATTCTTACACCTCTCCATTACTGTCTTCCATTCCTTTGGTCTCACCTCCCACCCCTACCTCCACTCCATTTCACTCACATATGCTCCTTGCAGTGCATCTCCACTCCCCATCAAATCTTAAGTGTTCATTTGAATTGGATCCTATCGATTGTACAGGCTCCAATATGCTTGCCTTGGTCACCTAATGGAGGCTTTCCATGCTGCTTAGTCTCTGGCAGCTTCCCTATCCAGTCTCTTATTCCTGAGGTCACACACTGTGATCTCATCCCAGGTCATTTTTTATATGCCTCTCAACCCTGCCCCTGCCATTTACACCTCTAACTTTCTGCAACTGTCATCCCCCATCCTCTCAACATCCTCATATCATCTCAGTCTACTCCCCATCACAAAACTATCTATCTATAGCCCAACACCCTGCTCCTGTAAAGGGTAGCTGCAGACAAAATGCTTCGAAATCTCTCTGTCACCCACCATTTGACTACTCTCCCCAACTCACTACTCCCTCCCTCATATACCTCTCAACTCCATCCCTCCACCTCATCCTCGGTCTCCCCTTCCCTCCACTTCACCTACATACACCCTCTTAGTCAGTCTTTCATTCTCCAATCTCTCCACATGTCCAAACCACCTCAGCTTATTTCTCATAATCTTCTCAATCACATCCACATCCACCCCACAACGTTCCTTCACTTCTTCATTCGTCAATCTGTTCATCCATGTTACTCCACATGCTCCTCTCAGGTAACTCAATTCCACTGTTCTCTCTTAACTTGTTCCCCTCTAGCAAGGTCCATGCCTCGCTTCCATACATCAGGGTAGGGATCACAATACTATCATGCAGTGACTTGACTTCCATACTCACCTCCCTATTTCTCATCATCACTTTCAGTGAACCAACAACCTTCCTTCCATGCTGTACCCTTTCAAGCACTTCATCCCCAAAACTTCCATCCTTACTCATCACACTACCCAAATACTGTACAGTACTAGAATGCACTCATTCTCGATATCCTCACCATCCAACCTCACTGTGCATTCTGTGACTTCATTCCTCTCAAACACCAT
>JAGKTI010015788.1:718-20131 GCA_018397915.1 Birgus latro
GAGGGAGGAGGAGGAAGGAGGGAGGAGGGGGCAGAAAGGAGGGAGGAGGAGGAGGAGGGGGCAGAAAGGAGGGAGGAGGAGGAGGAGGAGGGGGCAGAAAGGAGAGAGGAGGAGAGGACAGAAAGGAGGGAGGAAGAGGAGGCAGAAAGGAGGGAGGAGGAGGAGGCAGAAAGGAGGGAGGAGGAAGGGGGGAAAGGATGGGGAGGAGAAAAGGTGGGGAGGAGGAGGGGGTAGGGGGAAAGGAGGGAGGAGGAGAGGGGAGGAGAAGATGAAAGGGGAGTAAGTAGGAGAGGAGGAGGAGGTAGAAAAAGGGAGGAAAAGAAGGAACGAACATCACAAAGAAACATAATAAATGACAATAAATTCATCAGTGCAATAATATAATAAATATAATAAAACAATAACAAAATATTCCTAAATTTAAAGTACAATGCCAACAAAGTATTATTTGATTACTTTACACATATTTGCAACACAAGATTCTCCAAAAAAGGACCAACAGTTTCCAGTACTCTTGTAATTAAATTCTGAAAAAGTGGATCAAAATTTTAAAACATACAGTAACTCCAGTATATAACTGCTTATTGCTGCTTTTAATCTGAGTGGATGGAAATTTTTAAATATACCCCAGTAACTACATATTTCTGATTTATCTGTGCAGTACTGTAATTTTGTACCGTCACTGCATGAAAATTCAACTATATTCTTTAACTACACATCTCTGCATTAAATTTTAAAAGCAGATAGCTAATTCAGAAAATCTTCTCCAGTTACTCTGTTAGTTTTAAAATGAACCTCTATATAACATGAAAAAGACATTAGACTGGTCATAGACAAAAATTTGCCATAGTGCTAAGGAGGGACACCTTCATGTGATGGCACTGATATAACCAGGTGACTCCACTGCCCATTTATACAAACATCCCTGGGTGGAATGGCTGCAATATCCACTTGAGAGCCAAACCACCTCATATTACCCTGCACCTCCTCATGGGGAAGGACCCTGGTCCAACCCTGGTGAGGCACTGTCTACCATAGCAACAAATCCCTACACAGCACAGCCTATGTCCTGTACTGTACCAGCAGCGTAGTCCCACAGCAGCAGCCGCTTACCTGTGGCCAAAGAGTCTGCTCAGCCAAACAGACAAATGTTGATCCCCCAACAGAAGAAAGGCAATCAAATGCCAGCAAGCCACCTGGTATGCATTTCATCTTGGGGACAAAACAACCGACAAGGCAAAATAATAGGCATACTTTTGTCACCGAGAGTATATATAAAAAATATTCCTTACGAATACTGTACGGTACGGTAACAATACTGACAAAAATGAAAACATCATCATTCACTGTGAAACCACTGATTACTGTATAAAGATACTTTTAGGTGGCATTGTACTTACTACCATCATCAAGACCTCTTTCCCCACCTAAGGATGGGGTGGGGTTGGGTCCACAGAGCAAGAAATAACTCTCCACAAAACTGAGTAAGCAAAGGCACTGGAAGCAAACCCCTATTCACTGATAATGCTGATGGAATATATAAAACTGTTGACTTTACTGTAGCTGGCTGGATTTCATTCAACAAAACTAGGTCACTTGCATAACTTTTGAACCTTAGCTAAGAAAGTACAAGTCTCCTTGGTTATTTGTCAAGTTTAGGCTCATTTTTACCAGACAGGACTGGATCTCTTTTATAACTCTCAGCCACAAGAGAACATCAATTTACTGCATGGGACAGCTCTGCAAATGAAGCTGCTTGCTTGTGGTTGATGGGTCTGCTCAGCCAGACAGACCAGGGGGGTCAATCAACAACAACAAAGTTGTGACGGCATGAAATCTGATCAGCCTGAGTTATGAGGAGGGTTTGAGTCTCCTTAGTTACTGTCCTAATCAAGTTTCACTTTGTTTTCATTATACTGTACTTTAAAATTTTCTTCTGGTTATTTACAGAACCAACGTATTTGCTAGATACTGGTATGATTAACCTGCATCCATATTAAAGACTGCAGTCAGAAATGAAGGAGAGAAACCATATATATGCATTCTACCATCATTACAATTTTCAGCAGAGTCACAAAAACTGGGGCTACTCCAGACCTTTGAGCACTCACATTTTAATGAAGGCTCTTAAGACTAATGTCACAATCTGTACAAGCAATCCTCAATTTAAGCAAAGTGTGTGCTTTAAACTTTTATCCCCCAAAAGGAGGTGGATATGCAGGAATTTTAGCTTTCAGTCTATTAGGTTAAGTTCAGCTGAAAATTTTACCAATAAATCTGATGCTTATACTATGAGGACACTGTACAATATTCCTAAATTAAAGAGCAACTGCACTATATTCCATCCACTTTCACTTGGCTTGAAACTCTCATCTCTATCTTCAATGCTGAATATCTATCTACCTAGCAACAACCACATGCCCTAACACCAAGAGTGGGCACAAATATATGTCGCCCTGTCCCCTGCCATTTTGCTGCCCTCCCCCAAACTTGCACTCCCCTCTCTCATATACCCCTCTACTCCATCCCTCCATCTCATCCTCATCTTCCCCCCTCCACTTCACTTGCATACACTCTCCTAGCTAAAGCTGATTAACAACAATCATCACTAAAACATGGGGCTGGTGGAGAAGAGCTATGGAAATGATACATAGCCACTGCTCTATCTAATTCTTGGTGAAAGGTGGGGGCACCCATCATCCACTCATAATGCAATGTTACTACCGAACTTATTCCTTCATGTCTAAAATTCTTTTTGCCTCCCATTCTCTCTTCCTATTTCTCCCATCTTTTCTGTCACTGTTTATTACTATTATTTCCAATGCAGGTGGCTCTACACTGAGTGTCAAGAGGTTTCCTGTAGGCTAACCCATGAAACCATTCACTACACTAGGTGGTAACCATATAAGCAAATCCAGTAATGGAGTGGTTTCAAGTAACCCATAAAACCATTTGTTAAACTGGGTGGTAACCACATACGGTAACCCAATGATATGGTGATTTCCTGTAATCCATGAAACCATTTACTACACTGGGTGGTAACCATATAATGGGGTGATGTGGAACCTAGTACCACATGGCGCCTGTTCACTGGGTGGATACACAAATGCAGCGTCCACCCAGGAATCAAACTTTTACACTAATCCCTGCACCTCAGTGTGGCAAGGCACTGTCAGCCACATGGGAACATCAGTCCACTACACAGGCAGGTCCTGCTGGAGTGGATGCCTGCCTAAAGTTGATAGGCCTGCTCAATTATGGACTTGGGCAGCACAATAACAACTGTCTTATTCTGCAAAAAGATTAAAATTTCTGCCAAGTTAAGGTGGATGATTTATAAAGAGTTGTCTTGATCATGTGGGGGTACTCACATATCCATGTGCGAAGTGGTGTGTTGATGGTCTACTCGAAGTATTAGTGGCTACACCACCTTAAACTCTTCTGGATGGTGTAGTGGTGGGAGTGCCTTCCCCTTTTTCTATTGTTTTCTCACACACATTACAGTAGCTTGTTCTTCACGGATTTTTTTTTCCTTCAAACAAATATGTATCTTGTACTCATAATATAAATATTTTTCACTTCCCACACTACTGTTCACTAATTACTGTAATTCACTTTCACTGTAGTCATAACTTGGGACTGGAACACTTGTTAATACTTTTCATTATGAAGTCATTATTCAACAATGAAACACTTCTGTTACTGATAATACATTGTTCAGCTTTCACTTTAAAAATTTCACTATAGTCATATTTCAACAAACACTTCAGTTAATGCATTTTCCATTATCAAGTCATCATTTAACACAAGAACACTTAATCTATTAATTGTTATTAGCAGCTTTCACTTATGTCTTTCACAATCAAGCTTTATTCAACACAGGAACATATTTTTCACTCAATGTTTTTCACAATTAAGCAGTCAGAATGTGCAGTGGCGCATTAGGACTGACACGACTAATGCTGTACTTCATTCACCTTCACAAATTAATGCGAAAAGAGTAAAGCAAAAATCTCAATATATCACTATTTAACTTGTTTATGGACTTTAATATTTTTCTCACAACTGCATAACACTATCTCGAACGTCCTTATGGGCTTTTTAATATCGTAATTAGCGCACACAAATATACTGTCAAAATACCGTATATATTTGACTGACGATTATTTACAGCCATGAATATATTTAATTACCAATCTCTCTTGCTCCAACACAACTCTCAATATGACTTTTATTGTTGGTAATTATTCACAGCCATCAGTCTTTCTCACTGGAACAAAATCCTAAACACAATTTTCATTATGATAACTGAAGCCTTGATTTTTTTGATTTTTCTTTATCATCATTACTGACCTTCCTGCCATCACTTAATATAATTTTCACTTAACACTGTAGTTTTAAAGAACACATCTACACTACTAGGTGGTAGTAGTAGTGGTGGTGGTGGTGGCTGTAGTAATGGTAGCTGTAGTACTTCTGGCAGTTCCTTTGCAGCTCCTTACACTGCCTGAAATATAACCATGTATTAGGATCAAGTCTAGTAACTGAGAGTGATGCTTTCATGTGTCACCACTTACATGAGTGGGTGGAGGAATCCTTATATTGGGGATGGCCATGGCACAATTAACTGGAAGCTAAACCAAGTGTGAAAACCAGCTACGGTAATTACTTCCCAAAAGTTGCTGGAAGCTGCTGGGGAAAAAAAAATTAAGTTACGCAACAAAGTGAGTCTGCAGCTCGGACTTCTACGTTCACACACACCAGAAACATCACGTATCAATGTTCCTGGGCTTAAGAGTGATGACTGTAGTTAGTTATCAAGCTTGAAGCCACATTTCACACTTATGGCTGTGCTTCCACAGGTCAATGGTAGTCATCTACCTACTACCTCACATCCCATATCATGACCCTTACACTGCACACACAATCTGGATATAATTACTTCCATGGTCATCCCTCGTCTCTGACAGTACTCAAGTTTGCTGGCTCCATTTTTTCATGGGTTATAGGTGTTTTGGGGGATAATTTAGCAAAATAACTGATTAATCAAATCATTATATACTCTGAACAAGTGGATTCTAATGTCTGGTGATGTTTTGAGGCATTAAAAGGGGTTTTTAAGTTATTACATACCGTAATTCAATTATAGTAGGGGAGACATTTTTATAAGTATTATTATTTCACATTTTTATCAGTACTATTACTTCAAATATATTCATTCCTCACAGGTGTCCTTGTAATGTAACCCCCACAAAAGATGGTGGGATTACTGTATTATTAGCCATACTCTCATTATCAGCTCCTTACCTTAGTTTTAACGTTGTGAAGGCTTGCCGGAGTTGAAGAGAGAGGGGATCATCTTGTCCACTGCTATCAGGTTACCCCCACTCCATCCCAACAATGGGCCCCAGCAAGGTCTCACTGCTGTGTCTCCTCACTGATGTTCACCAACTCCCCTCATAATTCAGCCGGCTTGTGCTTGTGGAAGATCGCTTGCCTGTGGAATATCATTTGCCTGTTATATAAATCCACAAGCTCCTCTTCTGACTTGACTGGCTTGTGCTTGTAAAGAATCTTTTGCTTTGCTGATAGTCTGCCTTCTAACTTGACCGACTTGTGCTTGTAGAGGATCACTTGCATTGCTGATAAATTGGGCTCTTAACTTGACCAGCTTGTGCTTGTAGAGAATCATTTGCTTTGCTGATAAATCACACTTCTGACTCACACTGCACGTGCTCGTAGATTATTTTCCTCGCTGATAAATCCAACTCTCCTCCTAACTCAACAGGTGTGTGCTTTTCAAACATCATTTTCCTCGCTGATAAATCCACTCACTCCTCTCTTCACACTGCTGGCTTGTGCTTGTGGAAGGTTATCTGTCTGGTACGTAGATCTACAAACACAACTCAACTGCCTTGTGCTTGTTGGCCATCTGCTTGGTATATTAATCCACAAACTTCTCTCCTGACTCCACACTGCTGGCATGTGCCTGAGGAATGTCATTTGCCTCATTCATAATGCATTAAAAATCACTTGCTTCACTCATGAATCCTCAGACAACATTGAGTCCTTCATAAATCCTTCAACATCACTTGCCCTGTTCTTAAATCCTTTAATATCACTTGCCTTGTTCATCATGTGTCATACATAAGCTCTTTTACAGTCCAATGCTAGTCTGACTTTGCACTAAAGGCCCAGCTCTACACAAACAGTGTGCTTTTACATCACTTCGGAGAGTCCTTCCTGCAGTCTTGTGGGCAGACAAAGCATTCTTAGGTGAGGCTACAGTGAATGTGTGAGCTGCTGCAGAAGACCAGAGTGCATATGACACCTGCATCTGGTGTTATCCTTCAAAATACCTGCAATAAAAATAAATACAGGATCAGAAAGGTATATGAGAGGTGGGTACAAGTTGGGGGGTGGGCAGCAAAATGGCAGGGGACAGGGTGACAGGAAGGCATTTTGTCTGTGGCCACCCCTTACGGGATTAATGCGTCTGGCTACAGACAGACAGATAATCCTAACCTTCTTTCCAACCTAACCTAAAGAATGATGCCACGTTTAACCCCTTAACTACTATGTTCCTTCTGAATGGACCTATCAACAGACTGCAGTGTTCCTTTTAAAATCCACAATTCTATTTCAAAAGTTGCACCCAGTATTCTGCCCCAAGAACTTTGTCTATTCATCCACCCACACTTGGGGTTGCTGGTTCATCATTTTAGCTTCCTGCACAAACACTAACAGGTGTGAACAAGTACAAAGGAAAGTGACAACACTGTGCCCAGAGTGTCAGGTGGGTTTATATCTGGGAGACTGCTACCATGACTTTCACACACTCTTCTAGAAAAGTGACTCATAAAATGTAAATAAGTAAAAGAAACTACTTCCAAGTGAATAAAATATTTGGAAAATGAAAGTGGTGTAAGCTATATAAATATATTTTGAGTTCAGCACTGTTTACTATTATTGACTAGTTTTTCCACCATTCAATATAACACTGTTTTATTTTATGTCGGTAAAATAACGATACTGAAGTGCTAAGTGACAAGTACACCAGAGTGCAAACCTAAGTGACGCATATAGTGGCCCATGGTGGTGAAGTGATGGGTGGTGAGCGACAGTGGTAGTCACCGAGGATGACGGACAGCTACAGCAACACACAAAAACACCAAATGACGTTGCTTCCACTTATCTCTACGGCAACGGAGGAGCGTCTAGACATTCACTGAAGTGCTCATAGGTAAACAGAAGGGTTTAGCTTTCTTGCATGTATTTTTTTTCTTGTGTATTAATGTGAAAATTATTATGAAGAAATTGGGAAACTTTTGGGTGGACTGCCACAACAGGTGCCTCACTTTTGCCACAGTCAAGTGGCTAAAAAACTTGCTGTATTGGCACTGGCCATGTTATACCTATGTTTTGTATGGACTGGAAACTTAACACAATTCTGGCCCAATGACGAGCCAATGCATCATTTGCTGGCCAACCAATTCAGGGCCAATGACACGCCCTTTTTTTTTAGTGATTTTTCATGGCTCAAATACATGGAACAACAATTTGGTGAACACGCCAGACATGCACAAGTATTTCGTTGGATATACCCCCGGCCCGGGAACGGGGTAGAAAAGGTACGCTGGGCTGGCCCAGTGTAATCAAGTGCCAAAATAACATGATTACCTCCTAACAGTTACTGGAAATTGTTGGGAAAAAAATGAGATGTGTAATAAGATTGGTAACAATAGTACAGTCTCAGCATGGACTACCAGTACTCTATGTAGTGTCACTCAATTTGTACTTGGGCTTAATATTTCCTGCCTAAGAGTGATGACTGTGTGGCTAGATACCATGCCTGCAGCCACATCTCACTCTTTAGGTACTATTTCCTAGGGTCTATGGTTGCCACCCATCTACTACCTAACTTTTCTCCCCACCTAGTAATAAAGACATAAATAAAACAAAGAATAGGAGAAATGCTACAATAGCCCTGGTTGCAATTTCGTATCACTGGATAATGTGTCCTCTAGAAGTACCTCCAATCATCATCATAACCTATTTTCCTAGACATTGGGGGGGGGTGCTACCTTCATTCTACACAAGAAGTATGCTTTTTGAAGTCTGTGGTTGTCTCTGGTAGTATCGTAATTACCAGATATATTCCTACAAGTACGTAACTGTAGTGTTTTTTTTTAAATCCCATTACGTCAATAATAAACAGACAAAAACTGTTTATGTGAAAATAATTTACCACATCTCATGCAAACTGCAATTTAAAAAAAAAAAAAAAAAATCTCTGGAGAGGAAAAAAAAAAATCCAATTATAACTTACCAAAATGTATTCAGTGATTAAGGCTGACCCTTGGCACAAACAATAAGGTCCTTGGTAACTTCAAGAATGCCTCTCACTAGTCAAGTGGCCAAATCTAGCTTCCTCAGGTGTGGCTCCATAAGTGTGAAATGCTGCAGACTAGGTTGCAATACTACCATCTCTTGCAATGTGTACAGCATACAGTGTAATCTCTCACAATACCTGCAATTATAATAATAATGGTAATAATAATCTCTATACTAGTAGATTGAGATGGTTTGGGCATTCAAAGGGGATGAAAGGTACTGGGTGCAGACATTTTGTACGAGCAGTAAGGGATGAGGTCATACAGTGTGATCTTGGTTAAGGGACTGAATAGAGTGAGTGCTAGAGATTGAGCAGCATGGGGAGCTGCCATTAGGTGACCAAGGCTGACCCACAAGCATTTTGGGGCCTCTATAAACAAAACCATTATTATTATTATTATTATTAGTTGTAGTAGTAGTAGTATAGAGATTATTCGCTCATTCGCTCATTTTTGAAGGCTCCAACATGCTTGCATGCGTCGGACTTGGTCACCTAATGGCGGCTCTCCATGCTGCTCGATCTTTGGCAGCCTCGCTGTTCAATCCCTTAACCAAGAGGTCACACTTAATGACCTCGTCCCATGTCTTTCTCGGTCTACCCCTCCCCCAATACTAACACTTCTCACCCTCTGCACCCAATTATCATCCCCCATCCTCTCCACATGTCCAAACCACCTCAGCCTACCTCTCCTCATCACAACACCAATACACTCCAGTCCCATCCTACCTCTCAACTCTTCCATCGTAAACCCAGCCCCCCCAGGCCTTGCATGCAGGGACTCACTGCACATCCACCTAATCATTGTCATTTCTGTACGTTTAAGCCTGTGAATATCCTCTTCCTTTACTGCCTCAGTCTCAATACCATACAGCATCACACTCCTAACACATGCTGCATACAAAGACCCCTTAGCATGTAAGGAGAGTCCTGTCAATGTCAGGATAGGCAACAGCTCCCTGAACTTCTTCCAACCACTTCTCATAATAATAAAAATAATAATACCAAAGAGTCTCCATACATGAGATAGGTTATATGGACTCGTGGAGTCTTGTGCTGAATCAAGTTTGTGCTAGAATGTGACATGTATTTGCATGTAAAACAGGGGGTTAGGTTCTAGGAAACCCCATATTTTTCCCTTCAAACATACATAAAACTGTTATTATCAATATTTCTGTCTTTGATGCCAGCTGCAGCATCTTTACATAGGATCTCATTGCCTGTACACATCAGTGCATCCTAACCTATCCTACCTAACAGAGAGATTTTACCACCCCTAGACCCCTCATAATTTTAATTACCTAAAAAAGGTAGCATTCACAATCTCCTAAAAGTTGCCAATCTTCACCTGATAACTTAATTTGAAAACTAAAAACAGTCAACTAAACTACTGTTTAGTGTGTTTCCTTAATCACTTTGTTCTTAAGTACAATTTATGAAGACAATTACTCAACAAAATGATGAACAGAAGCTTCTATATGATAAAGTTGAAGGGAATGACTAAATTAAAGTAATATACCATCTAAACCTTGGGCCAAATATTGTTTGTAGCTTAAAAGCAATTTTTCACATTCTCAGACATGTCTTTTAACTCCTAAAAGACGGGCATCGTAATGTTCTGACGTACGCTCAGGATGGGCATAATCGGCGGATGCAATGTGGTGTGGGATTTGTGGGGGGTGTGGGGTGTGGAGGGGTGTGGGGAAGGGGACTGGGTGCTTGGGGGAGGTGGGGGGTGGGGGTGGGGTTGTAGAGTGGAAGTGGTAAGTGGGGGGGGTGGGAGGGGGGGGGGGGGAGGGGGGTGGGGGGATGGGGGGGGGGTTGGGAGGCAGTGGGGGTTGGGATGGGGGGTGAAGGTGGGTGGTAGGTGGTGTTTGGGTGTTTATTTTCTCCCATAATTACTAACAGCATGGTAATACCACTCAACTGTGTAAGAGAAACACTGTGGGAAATGGGTGCATTTAGGTATTGGATTTCCAGATACAACTTGTGTGTTTATGCTTTTGTCTGTCGACCCGACCCGACCCACATGACCCCTGTCCCATACCACCTGCCACACCCTGCGTCACTGTTGTGTAGACAGTCACTGTGATGAGAAGTTTATTTGCTAATTTCCTTGCTCCTCATTTCCTCTCAGAACTCTGAGCATGTGGTTCCAAAGTAACTTTACTTATGCCTAAGCACCCTGAAAGTGCTATGAACACAAGAAAAGCTAAATGAAAATGTAAAACTGTTAGACAAAGTGGTGTGTGGTGTGGGAAATGCAAATGATCAGACAGATATGAGTCGGGTGTGTTTACGTCTTTACGATGTGGATAGTTTTCTTTGTTGGAAAAAAAAAAAAAGTTAATGATGAAGGAGCAGTAAAATTCATGTTTTCGCCTTTAGTGCAACAAGTGTTGGGGGGGAAGACTTTGTGCCTGATGTTTATTATGCACTAATGATCTTTGGTCGAGAAAATTCGGATCTTATGATATGTGAAGACACTACCAGCCGTGTTCTTTAAAATAATCCCTTCCCCAAACTTTCCCTTCCCGTCGAAAGAGTTCTGATTTCCATCAGTATTCAAAGAGATTCCCTTGGAAGGGAAGGGAAAATGTTCAGGTTGGTAGCCCTGTTAAGCTAAAGTGACCCATTCTGCTGATATTTGTTATGGTGGAGTGTTAGAATTATAAGCTAATACAACAAAACACACATATCTCGTGCTGGATAATGAAAGCACAACACATTTAAGATGTGGGAGGTCGCCACCACATCCATACTGTTTAGTTTGTATTCAGTCATAAACATCATTCTGGCCAACACTGCAGCAGTGTTCACTCCTCAAGACAATATTTTGATAAATTATATTCGTGGAATATTATTATCTTTAATGTTGTTATTCGTAAGTGTAAGAATCACTTGTTAACGCCTGTCTCATGTACTCGCATGGCGGAGCTCACTTGTTTTTTATCCAGCTGGAAGACATGACCCGAACCGCTCATGTGACCTTGATGGCAGATTTTCCTTTTCCTTTTCCAGGCCATAATGTACAAGATTTGTCAGTGTCAGATCACATAAGACTGGATGAATATTGGAGGTAGTACGTTCATCCGCTCTGTTTATGTCTGGCTAAACATCTCACCGACTTGGGTAACACTTTTAACCCCTTAACCGGGGGTCGTCACTTTCGTGACGGTCGGGTGCAATGGATCATACCACGTGGCATCACTTCTGTGACTCTTGTTTCGTTTAGTTTTTGAAGGCTCCAACATGCTTGCATGCGTCGGCCTTGGTCACCTAATGGCGGCTCTCCACACTGCCCGATCCCTGGCAGCCTCCCTGTTCAGTCCCTTAACCCTTAAGTCACACTTAATGACTTCGTCCCATGTCTTTCTCGGTCTACCCCTCCCCCAATATTAACACCTCTCACCCTCTGTACCCAATTATCATCCCCCATCCTCTCCACATGTCCAAACCACCTCAGCCTACCTCTCCTCATCACAACACCAATACACTCCAGTCCCATCCTACCTCTCAACTTTTCCATCATAAACTCAGCCCCCCCAGGCCTTGCACGCAGGGACGCACTGCACATCCACCTAATCATTGTCATTTCTGTACATTTAAACCTGCGAATATCCTCTTCCTTTACTGCCCAGGTCTCACTACCAAACAGCATCACACTCCTAACACATGCTGCATACAAAGACCCCTTAGCACGTAAGGAGAGTCCTCTCAATGTCAGGAGAGGCAACAGCTCCCTGAACTTCTTCCAACCACTTCTCACCCTAGCAACCGAGCTAACTCCAGCCCCACCTCCGGCACATAACATGTCTCCCAAATAAAGAAACTCCTCCACACACTCAAGAGACTCACCTGCAAGTTCAACCCTCTCACGCCTAACAATCTCCACCTGCTCTCCCCGACATGCCGCACACATCAAATCAGCATCATCTCGCAGTCTACCTCTAATACCACTACATCTCTTGTGCACCCACTTATCACAAACACTACACAAGATGGAATTACTTCCCACACCCTTGTGGCAAACTGCACATGGCCACTCTCCCTCTCCTCTGATTGTACCGCCACCAAGCCTAGATATCATCACTTTTGTTTTATCTGCATTTACCCTTAAGCCCTTGTACCCCATACCATCTCTCCACTACTTAAATCTTTCCTCCGCCTCCTTTTCATTCTCTGCAATCAACACCAAATCATCAGCATACAACATCTCCCATAAGAGTCCATCTCTGAAGTCACATGAGAGGGCTTCAAGCACCATGATAAACAAAAAGGGACTCAAAACTGATCCCTGATGCACACCAACATTCACGGGCTTTCAGGTGGTGACTTGTATCATCAATCAGCACTGCCAATGTCCAACAATAGTCAGAGCTGCTAATGTCATCAGTACTCCCATCCATTGTTGACAATTTAGCCATTTTCCCCCATTCTAGACTCCCCTCCCTACCTCCCCTCCATTACCCCCTCGTGTCGTCTACTCAGCCGCTCTGCGCTAAGTAAATCTTCCCCAGATTTTTCCACCGCTTTCATCCATTGAAATGAGCCCTATGCCCTATTCTTAAACAAAATAATATATATATATGTTATATATATATATATATATATATATATATATAATAAGGTAACTGATAGTGCAATACACCTGGAATTGGCTAATTATCACTTGGCAACATCCAATCTGCACTCATTCGCTAATTTCTCCTGCTTTTTTTTGTCGTGAAATATGCCATATGAGCTACTCTCGTAATATAAATGTATATAAGAAAGGAAGGGAGAAGCCTGAGTGATATTTATATTCACCTGGAACTACCTAATTTATTACGTATTGTCTAGATTTCCTACGACTTATTTCTTAGCATATACATTAGCAGCTGACATTTTCAACTCTTGGCTACCGAGATACGTACTGTACAGTCAGTTCGCTATCATCCTCCACAGTGAAATCACGTCACAGTCGTGCCCCTCCATTTCTGCCCCTTTTGCACTCATTATAAAAAGCCCTGTGACCTCTACCCCTACTAAACATCGTGTGGGAAGTGGTAAAGGACTGTAGATATATATGTGTAATAAAGTACTAAAAATAATAAAGTGTGAGTGTGTATATGAGTAAGAAATGACAGAATACCAGCGGCGAATTAGTGTGAGTGGGAGGCTCGTACGCGCTCGTATTTTACATTTCTTTCACAGTTTTTTTTTTTTTTTTGAGTATGGATTCCAAACTACTTGGAAATCATTGAATAGTGTTTCTACTGTTAATATCTGGCAATGGTATTCATATTACGGGAAGTCGGGAAGTGTAAAGTGGAGACTTAGTTACCCAACTTCAGAAGTTTCCACAAGTCCTAAGGTAGTCAGCGAGTGCTAAAAAAAACATCCCAGGAGAAAGCTGAAGGTATGTGCCATATGCATATGTATTTATAATATTCTACAACTAATAACTGATTTTTGGAAAATATTTTAAAAAAGTCAGTCAGAGCACGAATATCCCCATGGGATGGGCCCCGCGGTTTAAGGGTTAAAGAGATACAAATAGCACTGAAAATATCCGGATATCGTTGTAAATCGTATTAATAATACTGTACAGTACCTTTCATTGATATTTTAAAAATATTTAAGACAATAAACTACAAAAGAAAGCACAAAAATTGGAAAGGGATTTTTGAAGAGACAGTTCACATGATTCCGTCAAGTTCCAATAATTTCGGCTGCTCGATAGGAAAACTTTTCCCTTCGATCAGCTCGGAAGGAGAGGGATTTTTTTTTTTAAGAATACCAATTCGGAGAAAGATGTCCTTCCCATGCCTCTAAAAGGGAAGGGAAAGTTTAAGAATATGGCTCCATGTGTTCACATACATAGTTAGGTAAGATAATTATGTGAGTTCAGTCCTTGTGAATTATACTGTCATACAAACTATACTGCTTGGCTGACTTGCTCATTATTCATGATTACTGCATTCGTGCATATCTGAGAAGTGAGAAATACGCAATCACTCCATGCTGACAACTTCTTTATAGCTTTTTTTCTTCCTTTATTGCTGATGACTAATGGCTTTTAAAAATAGTTTCACACTATTTTTTTTTTTTTTAATGGGCACCGAAAGTTATTCCTGGCAAAATAGGTGTGATGCTGGGTGGCCGTTATTCACCTGTTGTTTAGGTCAAAAGCTTGACTGGTAATGAGGACTTTGAAAAGGCTTAGTGGCAATCCTTGGCAATTAAAATTTTTATGGGGAGTATTAGGGGGCAAAACTAATCTGTTAGGTTAGGTTAGTATGCACTGATGTGTACAATCGGTGAGATTGTATGTAAACAAATGTCTTGAGTGTCTTAAGACAGATATATTTATAATAATCTATCTTTATATATACTTTTAACAAAAAATATGAGGCTCATAGAACCTAATCCCCTATTTTACATGTAAATATATGTCACATTTTAGCGCAAATCTGATTTTACACAAGGTTCTGTATAACCTATCTTGTGTTGTATGAAGACTCTACTGTATACTAGTGGGATATATTAATGAAGGACTGCTTGGATAATGAAAACTCACATAACAGAGTACATAACTTATGGGGAAAACAAGGTTAGGTTAAATGACCCTCAACTACCCAGGTCCAGGTATTTTTATGAAAGAATAAAGATTACAAACACCTTATATACACCTATAATACTACCATATACCCTATAATAATGCGTAATTATGGTTCTGGAAGCAAACAGGAGAGGGAAATAGCATGAATAAAGAATGTAAACTTACTTGTAATGTAGTATGAGAACTGTCTGGTTGAGCCACTCCCAAGTCCTTCTACCTCTGCTGGGGCTGGCTACACTGCCTCTCACTGAGGCATAAGAGAGGAAATGGTGGCAGCGATGTTGTGAGGTGGCTAAAGATCTCCCTGCCTTGTCTCACTTGCTGGAGACGTCAGGAGAACCTCCACCTCTGGGGCAATTCTCAAGGCTCGTCAGGGTCTGGGGAAACTGGAGACTGGGTGCCTGTGACTTGAGAGACCTGTGGTTGGAGAGACATGATATAAACATTTAAGGTTATGAAAATTACTGAAAATGTAAACTGAGAAAAATTCTTCCAACAATGCAGACATAACATAATCAAAGGACACAGTCTCTATCTAGGTAAACCAAGACCAAGGTATCCCCAATACTTCTCCACACACAGAACTGCTAACCACTGGAACAATCTACCTCAGTATGACGTGCATCCAGATTCAGTGATTAACGAGGAAGTATGACAAACAGAAGGCGGGAAATAATACCTACACAGATAATTAAATGTCAATTAATGTAATTTATTGGGATAATTCTTAAAGGAGACATTGGATCAATAATCAATATTTTTTTTTAAACCACCTTCAAACTGATTCAGCGACTATAAAGGTGTACACGCATTTTCACATACGAAGAGGATCCATCATTAAACAAAGAGGATATTTTACACAAGGGATAGGTAAGGTTAGGTTAAGTTAGGTTACGATGTTTTGTTTGGTTAGGTTAGCATAAAAGTGGTTAGGTCAGGATAAAATAGGTTCAGTTAGGTTAGAATAAACAACTGGGTTAAATTATGAATATTTAGGTTAGGTTAGGTTCAGCATAATATTGGTGAGGTTAGGATAAAACAGGCTGTTAGGATATAATAAGTAAGAATGACTTGTTATGAAAATTCAGGTTAGATTAGGTTTGAATAAATATGCACTGAAGGTAACTTCATTCAAAAATGGCATTCATCAGTCTTTGTGCACCATGAGGTAGGTTCTGTTTGTAAATAATAACAGCTTTTTAAAAAGCTTTTCACCACTATTAAAAGAAATAATCAGACACTTTAAAATGCAATCAGAAAATACTTATGAACAGCTACAAGAAAAAAAGAAAAAAAAAAGACAATGCAAAATAAGGTTGTCCAATGTCTCCTTATGGATTTTTTATTGGGAGGTCTATCCTGTTTCCACAACCAAAAACCCAGCACTACCAAGAGTCCATAACGTTGATGAAGAACTGCAAAACAAAGCATTTGCAACAGTAATTAGCATCAAATCAACTCACTAAAAATATATAACCATCAGGAAAACCCGTTTAGCCAACAAACTCATGACTGAAACTGCAAAAATTTGAAAGGTTTGACTGCATCTAACACTGGTTTCAGAACAGCACTGTAAAGATGCAAAGTACAGTTACATTAACAACTTGGAAATGAATAATTCGTGGCATACAGGACACCCCCAGCATACTACTGGGAGGGTTTTTCAAACTGAATGCATAATAATTGATGGTACAGTAAAATGAATTTTATGCTATAACAACCATGTAAGAAAGAGTACGATTGTATGATAATGAGAATTTATTTAAAAAAAAAAAATCCCTATTGACAGTATAAGCAAATGATCCTATAATGATGTGCTGTATACCTGAAATTATTCTGAAAGACACTATAGAGTCCACTACCCCAACTGGTGTCATGGTAAAAACTCTACCTTATACACTATTAAAAACATGACAAACAGGTAAAAACAGCTGTGAAAATCAGCTTGGCCCATGCAGATCTTCACTGTGCTTCATATGCGGTCTGGAGCTCAGCAGGGATAAGATAAATGAACTTTAAAGGGCCAATAAAGGCTAGTACAGCTATACAGCTCATCCATAAGAAACAGTAGACACACAATCCCTACAGACAACTGTTGGCCATTGTCAGTTTGTTTTCATCTGGGCCACCTGGCTAAAGAACGGCTACGGACCTTTTTCAGCTGAATTCAAACCAACTACAGGTTATGATCAGTAAAAATGGCAGAAATATATGGGCGCACTCCTGCCGAAAACATCATTGACAACCATTACTTCACATACCGTACGTAACAACTGACCTTTCTTATCAGGATCTGACGTAGGCATATTGCAGAGCTTGAAAGTCGCCTTAGGTGACTGACTGAAGGGTTTTGCGGGAAAATGTGGGGAAAAGAAATAATGAGAAGCACCATCTTTGTTTACCCAGCTACGACGCCACGTGACTAATCAAAGGCGCAGAGGCAGCACATCAGGGTTGCCAATCCATTCAAAGCTTTTTTTTTTTTTTTTTTCATGTGGGATGAAGTGTGTTAAGTGTGAAAATTTTTACCCGTGGGGTGGAGTATGGATTCCGGGGGCTTGAATGGTGAGTGAATGAGTGTGGTTCTACATAAACTGGGCAGCCTTTTGGTTAGCTTTCCTTCGATTAAGTTTTGACCTTTCCTCACCCCATCACTGCCTTGTTCCCTTAAACCAAAAATACCGTACGTACTATAGTCACTCTAAAACCGCTAGAACGTCGCTTAATATACCTCCAGACACTAACTACATGGCAGAATCTCCATAATACTGCCAAAACTTTGTACAATTCTAAATGATGGCACTAGATTCCTCGTCCATACAAAAAACTGCTAAGTGGTGGTGAAAAATTAGATACCTGCAGAAAAGCTACCTTGGCAAAACTAAACAATGTACAATAGCTGTAATACATGTGCTGCTTAAAGTACTGATGTATACATCTTATGAGTGCTTGTAATATGTACGAAGCCTATATATAACATTGCTTGATGCACCCTAACTCTTAATATAAGCCTTTTCTCGTTTGGTGCTTATGAGGAACACCTCGCAGTGCACCAATATGCCATGTGAGCTCGACCAAGGTCTCACTTGACACTGGACTACACTACCACTTCCCTATCCCTCTAAATAAGTACAGTACTCTAGACTACAGGAGGGCAAATTCAGCCCGCAGTCTACTGGGTTCGTGATCAGATGAGCTTGGAGCTGCAACTAAATCTTAGTCATTTAAAGTAACAATAACAATATATCCATCTACCTATACAGTATTCCAATGCCTTTATTCCACAGAAAGTGACTGCCTCCATGTCACCCTGTCCATCATCAGGCTGCCCTTCCCCCAGCTCGGTGCCCTCATTCTTACACCTCTCCATTACTGTCTTCCATTCCTTTGGTCTCACCTCCCACCCCTACCTCCACTCCATTTCACTCACATATGCTCCTTGCAGTGCATCTCCACTCCCCATCAAATCTTAAGTGTTCATTTGAATTGGATCCTATCGATTGTACAGGCTCCAATATGCTTGCCTTGGTCACCTAATGGAGGCTTTCCATGCTGCTTAGTCTCTGGCAGCTTCCCTATCCAGTCTCTTATTCCTGAGGTCACACACTGTGATCTCATCCCAGGTCATTTTTTATATGCCTCTCAACCCTGCCCCTGCCATTTACACCTCTAACTTTCTGCAACTGTCATCCCCCATCCTCTCAACATCCTCATATCATCTCAGTCTACTCCCCATCACAAAACTATCTATCTATAGCCCAACACCCTGCTCCTGTAAAGGGTAGCTGCAGACAAAATGCTTCGAAATCTCTCTGTCACCCACCATTTGACTACTCTCCCCAACTCACTACTCCCTCCCTCATATACCTCTCAACTCCATCCCTCCACCTCATCCTCGGTCTCCCCTTCCCTCCACTTCACCTACATACACCCTCTTAGTCAGTCTTTCATTCTCCAATCTCTCCACATGTCCAAACCACCTCAGCTTATTTCTCATAATCTTCTCAATCACATCCACATCCACCCCACAACGTTCCTTCACTTCTTCATTCGTCAATCTGTTCATCCATGTTACTCCACATGCTCCTCTCAGGTAACTCAATTCCACTGTTCTCTCTTAACTTGTTCCCCTCTAGCAAGGTCCATGCCTCGCTTCCATACATCAGGGTAGGGATCACAATACTATCATGCAGTGACTTGACTTCCATACTCACCTCCCTATTTCTCATCATCACTTTCAGTGAACCAACAACCTTCCTTCCATGCTGTACCCTTTCAAGCACTTCATCCCCAAAACTTCCATTCTTACTCAACACACTACCCAAATACTGTACAGTACTAGAATGCACTCATTCTCGATATCCTCACCATCCAACCTCACTGTGCATTCTGTGACTTCATTCCTCTCAAACACCAT